>JAHDVE020006357.1:0-281964 GCA_022606495.2 Halesus radiatus
TGAGTATCAAATTTGATCCGTCTGACTGTTAGTCTAGCGTTCTACCCTCCTAACAATCGACAACCTCATTTCTGTATTATTTGTTCAGTTACATTGTTTTACTCTGTTCACCGAGAAGAAATCGTCTGAAATAATTTAACAAATGACCCAAAGTGAGTTGACACGGGAACGAATGCATAGAGATGGTAAAAAAAAACCTAAAGTAAATTTTATCATCTAAAAATGTTGTAAATCTTATCCTAAACACACTTTTTTAAGAGCCAAGGAGCTTATCGATCTATCATAAGGGTGACCAAATTGTTTACCAGCGCAAAGCCTGACCTGTATTGTTCTTATGTTTCTATGAAAAACAAAAATACTTGATGTTTTGTACAGAACCATTTTTATGAAAAATCACCTCAGGGGTGCTATACACTTGCACTTACTACGTCCGCTATGAGTACATAGGCTACATCTTAATACTAATTTTTAAAAACCTCTTCCAACATAACAATGCTAACATTATTTAATAATAGCAGAATAACGCATATTTAGAACGGTTTATGTTATTTATTGGAGCACATATCACCTCATAGATTTGTTCCCGTAATGAATAGGTAGTTTTATTGTAACGTTTAGCATTTGAAATCACTATCAGCGGAAGCGTCTTTGCCGCCCCTACGCCGTTACGCAGGTACCGCGATTAGGGGTTGATGAATTGGAATTCTCCAACTTTATTTTGTTTACGGAGCAAATTTTCAAAGTTAAATTATTTGTGTTTTACCCTGCTCCGGAAACAATAAAAGAGTTACATTCGTTGGAATTTTTAAATAAATAAATTTTGTAAATTTCTAATGGAAATGGGTTGGAGTATTTTCTTGTGAACCTAGCTTTTGAAGTAACTTATGTGTTATTACACGAAATAACAAATATACCCATATATAAGGAAATTAATAATAAATCAAAAATCACACAACTTGAGGGTACTACCTATATCCCACAGCTATATCTAGCTAGCCAGTCTCTCAAGCAGCTCTAGAAGCTATCCGATGTCCACGAATTTAGATCCAAGGACATTTTAGAGCTAAATGCCTAGCCTGGGTAACATGTATCAAATTTAACATAAAGGTTATCCACTAATACTAACCTGATTTAGCGATATATAGAATTCGTAAATCTTTCGTTAAATGCCGCTAGACCATTCATAATTTTATTTTTAAATAATCTCATTGTATTTATACACAAAAAATTAAGGACATTTTAAATAAAATATGTGAAGCATTGTATTATGTAATATTGCTAATATAAAACCCATCAACGATATAGGCAATGTGTGAAAGATTTATTTTATGTTTTCGTAGTAAGTAATTAATTTTGGTTTTACATACCATTTGATTAAAAAAAAAACAGTTTGTCCTGAACCACCACATTATTTTCATTAACACCATCCGGTTTCGCTTATCCCAAGCTTCCTCGGGGTAAAATTCCAAATTAACCAAAATAATCATAAAGTGAGCACATATTATGTAGGTGAGACATAATACAAAATAAATTGAGAGAGAGACGTAATATAAAATAAAACAATAGAACAGTGAGATAGAGATAAGCTCACATATATAATAGAATGTGATAACATAAAATGAAGAGACAGAACGTCAAAGGAGCGAGGGAGTGGGAAAATTTGGAGCTAACTTTGAGTGGCTTAGTTGGTGGTCCTTATCTTTTGATTTGAAATTTATACATATTGCTGTTTTTTTATTAAAAAGCCGGTCTTACTTCAGATGGTAGGTTTTTTACACCGTTAGAAAAACAAAAATTGTTGATGAATAGAATATTTGATAATCAAGATTAATATAACTGTTTTTTTTATTATATTGTGAGAACTGGCGAATAAGAGGTTATATGTAACTATTTGGTAGGTATAGTATTTTATTTAGGGTCATATCAATTAGGTTAAAAACATATTCATTATTTAGAGCGATTTTAAATTGTTGATAAATATTATGTTTTTGTTCTTACTATTGTATTAGTATTCTAGTGTTTTTAATATTTAGTCTTCAAAAATTTACATTATTTGGAGACCGATTTAGGGGCGATTCTTGTTAAAGAAGATGGCTTTTCATTTTATCTTTAATTCATTTCAACCAACTTAGCTAATGTCGGCTAAGCGGTTATCCCGGATAGGTAGAGGTCCTGGGTTCGAGTCCCAGATGCGACTGAAATCTTTTTATTTTATTTTTCTGTTGTTTTTTTTCGGATTCATGGTTCATTTGGGATGTGTTAATACTATCTTCTTCAATGATTAAATATTACAATGAGGTTTACAAACTTCAACAAGTTATAAAAAAATAAAATTGAATAAACTATTTGTTCCTAGAAATAACTGCATCTAGTTTAGTAAAGTAGAATATTATATATGGTTTAAACTACGCAGTAATTTAAATCATATACTGCCCCTTTACGTACCTTAGGTAATTATTTGGAAATAGTGTAATGTATTTTTAATGTAAATTTTCTGGATAATTCATTTAAACGTTGCATATATTGTCAGTAACAACGCCTTTCTTGACAGATCCTTTGAATATTTGTTAAATTTTTTTTATAATTTTTTTATTGAAAATGTGTTTTTACTTTATTTAGTTTGCCCTTTCATTGGGGATAACTGAGATAAATTAATAGATGAAGAAGATATTAATAAATTTCAAATGTAACATGTAACCGAAGAAATTGAAGAAAAAAAAAGAAAAACGTTATTAGCCGCACCTGGAAATCGAACGCAGGACCTCTGTATTACCTGAATAATGAGCCATTTTATTTTTCGTCATTTTTATCGATATCTTTCTTCAAATTTAAGACTTACCTATATTATCCTAAATTAATTCCCATGTTATTGGCTGCTACCTTTTTCGTAAGACCGCAAAGTTCTACCCGAATATATTTGCAATCTAGATAATACCTCGGATATACCTACCAGATTTTTATTCATATGGGACATCTGACCTTTTCTTTTAAATCTTTTTTTTTGTGTACTTTTCGGTTTCATGTTTCATTGAAATTTATTAATATTATCTACTTCAATGATTAGATATTACATTAAAATTAATAAGCTTCAGTAATTTATTCCAATAAATTGTAGTAAAATAATTAATATTCACCGGGTAAGGCAATAGGTACGCTTTAAAAATTTCGACAGTCATCTTAATTGGATAGCAAAGTTTTGATGCAAAGGGTTATTTTTAAAGTATTAGTCTAAGTAGGTTTTTAATTTTTTTTTTACTCAGAACTTAATAAAAATATTATTAAATTTGATTTACATTCATTTTGTTTAATATTAAATGGAATTCTACGAATTAAATACAAACACAATTAATAGTCTAAGTAGGTGAATATTTCTCTTGTTTTAAACCCAACACAGGATGGAAAGGAGATAATCATCTGGATTTCCGATGGAAATTATCAAAGAATCCATGATATTTCCACTTTTCACAAATGTAAAAATGAATACTCATTTAAATAACATATATAACGCAAAATAATAGCTGGAGTATAATCAGAACCATTAATGAAATTAAACTTTCAATCTATTTGGTACAACTTCCGTTAAAAATATATTACTAATCTGCTTTACAGAAGTATAACAGTTTTCTAAAAGCAGAAATTCAAACACATTTATAAAATTTATCAAAGTTCGTGGGAAATTAGCACTTACATGTCAATATCCAATTTGATCGACGTTAATTATAAAAAAATGCCTTTGATTATATCTAAACATATGATGAATAATATTTTGTAACAATTAATCATCCATTAAAACGTTAGAATGAAATTCCATGTTGAATTTACACTTACAAAAGTAGATTTTTTAGTAATGAATTCCCAATATAATTTTATTTTCAATTTTTTTTTGGATTGAAGTTTGTAAACGTCATTGTAATATTTAATCATTGAACAAGATAATATTAACACATCCCAAATGAAACACGAATCCGAAAAAACAACAGAAAAATAAAAAGGTATCAGTCGCATCTGGAAAATAATTATGTATAAGAGGGAGACAAATGCGCCTCAGGGATAGAATTTCTACAGCATTTAGTCTACTTGCAAAGTGATATTTTATCGGCAAATGATGTCACCACTGAATTTCAAATCCTGCCAGATGCAACCGATACCTTTTTATTTTTCTGTTGTTTTTTTCAGATTCGTGTTTCATTTGGGATGGGTTAATATTATCTTCTTCAATGTATTTATTTTATCATCCCCTATTTAGCATAAATGTATTATAAACTTACGATCTACACACTAGACACATACCGTATTATTTAATTTAATTACAACTTTAAGTATATATCCTTAAGTAAAAAGTGTTACAGTAGATTTAGTATTTTGTTTTCCTTTAATAATCTAAAAGAAAAGTTAGAAGTATCCTTCTGGCAGTTGATAGACATTGAATAAGGTATAAGTGGCAGAAAGAGAAAGAATAATACAACACAAAACTAGGTAAATAAAATAATACCGAACCACTTTTTGTTAGTTTAAAATGCAGTTAATTAAAACATGTTAAATTCCTGTGCGTCTAGGTACATAACATAATTTCAGTTAAAGCAATCAAAATAAACGTGGAACCACAAAATATTTCCGTGAGCATCCTTTGTACCCCTATGAATAATGAATATAATATTCAAAGCGCGTTTGTAGCGAGGTTCTACACAAAACGACAAACGTCACACGCACAAGCCTTCACAGGAAGCGGAAAGTTATTTCGGAAGCGAGTCCAAACGCAGCAGCAATGGAGCGGGTGCCGCCTACTATTAGTTGTCAGCCATTAGACGGTGGTTGGCCAACACCCGCAACCAACCCTACCCACTCCACCCAACCTACCCCTAACTTTTGTTTTACCCCACAGAGATTTGCATTTCGGATTCTGTTAAGAAGGTAACTTCAACCCTACGCTCATTGTGTAAATACCCTAAACGACCCCCTTTTCGTAGATCTTTGATACACAATAAATATAATTTTCTATGAATTTGAATAAATTACGTGGATACAAAAAGTCTATGACGTAAATTTTTATTATTTTTTTATGTCAAAACCACCGAACAAAAATCTAAGCTGTCCGAAGTCGGTAAAACTATGGCATCCTCAATTAAGATATTTTGTGAAGATAAAGGGAGTATGGAAGGGAAGGAGGTGTGAAAGGTAAGGTTGGAAAGTACCTGGCTATTTAGATCCGGTCATCTAATACGACTAGCAAAAAAAAAAAACTATTACACAACCGATTACCGGAAAAGTTACAACCGTGTAAGATCTAAAAACAATAAATAATTTTATCTATACCTTTAAATTCCATCACTTTAAAAAGGATGTATGCCTTGTACCGATGTGATAATCTCAGTTAAACCAGTGCTTGAATATTTGGAGGCAAAGAGGACTTAGCTTTAAGTAACTTTGTCTCTAAAGCCATTCCTATATCCGTTGATTTGATTCGGAACATTTCTCCAATTATTGATAACCACTTTGAAGTTAAGATTTGTCCCAAGTTTGTGTACATCCCAGAAGATGTTCACTTTGCCATTAATTGCTCCCAAATTGGAATTTATTGGTCGATTTAGAGATTTGTCATAAGTAGGTATTCAACTCTGTTCCAAGAGATGTCAGTTCACCGCAAGTTAACTGCGACAACTCTGTATATCTTTAACTGCTCACAAGTAATAGTGATTTTATGGAATCCCCCGCATCTTACATTATGCAACATTTCAACAACAAAATATAGTTTAATATTTTCAGTTTTGACCATTCCATAGAATATTTCAACAACCGCTTCATATGTAGCTCCATTCTGGCTCCGTGAGGCTCGTAATGCAGGACCTAGGCAAGTGCGAGCAAGCATCAAGCGATAGTTAAACATTGATACGATGCCTTGAACGCTAGGAGCATGGTGTGAGAAAATATGTCGGGTAGTCATGTGAACTCTTGTCAAATAAAGCTTTATGTACTAAAATACGCGAGAGGTTTGACAGTTTTCATTTCTTCAGTTTTATTTTGTTATTATGAGGTTTTCTAAATTATAGTGAGGATTATAATCACCATTGATCATTATTATTGACTGATGCGTGAAAAACAATCTTACTCTAAGTCAAATCACGCTCAGGAGGCCTGTACTGGTTATTTTTAAGGAAAAATTTTTGTCCTTTTCCTTCTGCTTAAAGATATTTTGCTTAACTGCTAATTCGAATACATGTCGATTACAATACATTTTAATAGGTGTTTGTGGTTAAATTATTACAGTATTTTTAAAATTTATACTACCTGTATTACATTGGCGTGAAAATTTTACAAAGACCGTAATTTCGTTAATTTGGTTCACAATAGCATTAGCATGTGACACAATATTACATAATATTGAATTCAATGAAAATACACTTTCTTTGTATACACTTTTATGTGTACAAAAATAAAAGTTGATTCAAACAATGTGTCTTTTCATTTAATCCATCGTGTTAATCCACAAAGTGTTGTGAAACAACGCAAATATCAAATGTCATTCGCTGAATGACAGCTGTCATCCGAGAGAAGCAGGACCACAGTTAAGAAAGAAGTCTGTAAGCCTAATGAATAGGATAAAAAAATGTCCTTAAAAATAACCAGAATAGGCCTCTGGTTGGCCGAGTTTGACGCGTCAAACAGACTGGTTTACCTCTGTTATATATACGTGGTGAAGTTTGGGGACAGAACACTCAACGCACTGGGTTCAAATTGTTGGACTGACCTGCCAATTACTCCGAGTTCGAAAACTGGCTTTTAAAAACATTAAGAATCAATTAAAGAGATTTTCTTTAGAAATAGCTACCTTATACAATACCTAACGTAAAGTGCCCTTATGGTGATTGATACATTAAACGGCATTTTAGAAAGTTGACCAAATATTATAATAATTATTAAATCACCTCTGTAAACTTTAAACAATTGTTTTGGTTTTATCAGTACAGAGCACTTTCAGCGTTGGGCGGTTACCCACTAAACGCGGTTTACAACAATACTAGTCCATTATCTAAACATAATATTTGTTTGTATTTCTACTTCCAAAGGTTTGCGGTTGCTGGTTTGACACCGGTCAACGCCATGGCACTACAATCACCGGTCGTGCTCGTTGGGTTGTCGGTTGACCGCCTGCATTATAGTTACCAAAAATATGTTCGGCCTCTCTTTAATATTTGAATAAACCGCAATTCACTGCCTATTAACCCTATAAATGTCAACGCATTCAAGCACCATATCGGGCAAAGAGTCCTATTTAAAAATAAAAGAACGCTTAAAGCGGGTAAAAAACCTAGCGGTTTCAAATTTAGCACTAACTCGCATACAAAGATGTAAGGATTTCTCATGTTTTCTATTGAACCTTGAATTTGTATTTGTTTGTATATAATGAATTATTTCGGTTATTTAAAATTGTGATGGCTTCCGTTCTCTGTCACAAAACAAGCGTTTTTTATGGGCGATAATATTTTGTCACTGCAGGTAGCTTGTCACTATAATTTATTTTTCTTGTTCATTACGCTTACAAGTCTTGCATTATTTTCGCATTTGTAAAACGGTCATATGATGTTTTACCATGTAGGTACGAGTATATACCTCAGGGATTGAATTCCCACAGCATTCAATTTGAATTCATACCTTCTCTGTCAGTTCTATGCTTGACTGAGTAACATCGGGGTTGGAATCAGCACTCCATCGTGGACTGCTAGCCTTCCTTTACTACTTCTTCATCAACCCGCCTTTCTACTTTCCTCCGTACGCTAGTAAAATTTCCTGGATTCACCTTTCTTTCAATGTCTTTAACAGACTTTTCTTGACCTTCTCGTGATTGACCCTGTTTCTCATACGTTGGAAGAAATGGATCTATATAAAAGGATTTATTTATTTATTTACGGACCAATATCTAATTACACAAATACATAACACGAAATTAAATAAACAAGAGCTACAGAAAAATAATATACATAAAACAAGAATGAAACAATGACAAAAAGATGACAAAAATATACATTTCAGAGAACATTCAAGTCAAAGCCTGATCATGGTTTTAGTAGATTTCATGATTTTATACATTCTAAATGATAATATTAGGGTTCTAATTTTGTAAAACCCTATAAAAGTCATTCAGACTGGTACAAAAAATTTAAATCCCCTGGCTTCAGTTAACAAATCTCGACATTCTGGACAGTTGAGAATAGTACCCGTAATTAGTAAAGTATTTATTGAGGAAAAATAATTCATTTTTGAACTGAGTGATTTGCAACAGAGGAGGTGTCAATAGTAAAATTAATTATTTTAATAATGCAATTAAAATCAAAGTCTCTCCTACACTTTTCTAATGTAAAAATGTATGTATGATTTGTTCAATTTCAACATAGGAGTAATCGCCTCTTTCTCGCCCTAATATCCATGCAATTCCACGTAAGAAGCGATGTTGTACAGATTCAATATAATGAATGTGAACAGCATAGAAAGGAGACCAAATAACACTGGCATATTCAAGATGAGGACAAACTAGGGAGCAGTAGAGAGTTTTTAGGTTAGTTATATATTATTTATTTATATTCTTAAAGTCGTAGGCAATTCTATTGATGAAGCCAAGAAGTTTTTGTGGTTTATTAGTGACATTATTAATGTGTTCACGAAAAGAAAGCTTCCAGTCTAAGGTGACACCAAGGTCCTTAATTGATCTGACGGTAGATAGGGAGACACTATTGAATTTGTAATTGAACAGGATCGGTTTATTAACTCTATAAAATGACATAATTTCACATTTATCAATATTTAGTTTCCAGGCAATTAGTTTTACACCAATCATTAAGGATCTTAATGTCATCTGCAAAAAGCCAAAAGGGCGAGTAAGAAAATGCACCGGCAATATCGTTAATAAATATATTTTTTTTTAAAAGTGGAGCCAGATGGGTACCTTGAGGTACTCCAAATGATACTTTAATAATAATATATTCAAAGTTATGTACTTTGACTCTTTGTTATCTGTCACATAAATAAGATTTAAAGAATGATAATAAAGGGTTTCTAATACTGATAGCATAAAGTTTGGCAATAAGAATTGAGTGATTAATTTTGTCAAAAGCTATAGAAAAGTCAGTGTAGAGAACATCAACCTGGGATTTATCTTCCAGAGCGTTAACGATGGTATTAGTAAACGAAAGTAAATTTGTTGTGGTAGATTTAACAGATCTAAATCCATGCTGTTGTTAAATCAGAACATTTTTGAAGACGGGGGTGATTTTATTTGTAATGATGGACTCAAACATTTTTGGAATATGAGATATAATCGATATTGGCCTGTAGTTTCCGATGTTCGCCTTATTACCAGACTAAAAAATGGGTCTAATATATGAAATTTTCCTGGAGTCGGGAAATGATCCAAATGAGAGGAATAAGTTATGTAAGATACAAATTGGCTTAAATAAAGTATATTAACACTCTTTCAATAAAATTTCGGGAATTCCACTAAAGCCAGTACTTGCCTTCATAGAGGGATTATTTAAAGAATAGAAAACATTTACAATTTTAGTTCTCCCATTGTTCTCATCCGATGCACAAGTGGAATCAAAAAGTGTCAGCGATGTATTTTTGCTATGCGGTGTAGACTAACAAGCAAACTACTCTGATCTTTTTATATACCTCCCTTAACGGAACACTTAATGAGAACGGTTCGCTTCTGTGACTCGTTCTTGTGTTCAACATTTCGGCTGTGGAATGATCTGCCGACCTCTGTGTATCCTCCATCCTACAACATGGGTCTCTTCAAAACCCAGGTTCACTTATTCCTATCCTCCCAAAGACCCTCCACACAGCATCCCCAAAAGATGGCATAGGCCTTGAGGTAAATTATTTCCCTCAAGGCTTCCTGTGGGGATAAATTGTGAAAAATAAAAAACTGTGTTTTTTATCATTTCCTACGTTTGAACCGTAATATAACTGTTCTATGGGCGATAAATAAATAAATAATTTACAAATTCCCGCTTTACGCTTTCCACAGCAGAACTGATGATGATGATGTCAAAAGGTCAACGCCCGGGGCCTTAAACTAGCTAAGGGATCATGATGTTTAATCGTGATGTTTCCCCCACCACACGAAAGAAGAATAATCCCACAAAACCACGACCGCAAAGTTTATTCAAAATCGCTCAAAACAGGAAATTTGAGAGATTAACAACCATAATTAATAATGATATTTTCCGGCTAGTCGGAGAGCACCTCGCATTAAAACCGATGAGCAGGATGGAGGCAATTTAACAACGGATAACCTGTAACTGTTGGTAATTATTTGAATTGTTATCACCGTTATATCCTCCAAACAACTCCAACTTGCGGAAGTTAATATAGAGCTGGAACTTGTTATTTAAATCGGTGGGTATTTAGCAAGTTTCGTGATTATCGTTGCAATTATATTTTCTCCAAGTTCGTCTACTCTCCTTTGTGATGAGATGGGAACTAGAACTGTGCTAATAACTTATTAATTTCTTAAAATTATCAGTAAATTCGATAACAATTTGTATATATTGGTGAAAACTAATTGTCAGAAATTATGTAATTATGGTGGTGGGGACTTTAAGCAATTGACTTTAAATTAATTTAACGTCAATAAACAATGCACACGTCTTAGAAACCGAAACGATTTAAAAAAATCATTTCATTAAATACAATATTTTTTGTACAGAAAAAAATGTGTGAAACATTAATGTATTTCTTAGTCAAATATTACTTTACGAAATTCCACAAAAAAACATATTTTCCGTACTCATTAAAAATATTCTTTTGATTCGTCAATTCACGAGAAGGGTAGTTAAAACTGTTTGCTTTGATCGTGGTTCACTTAAAGTTCTCTACAATAAGTAAAAAGCTGAATATCGTAATTCGTTATTCCTTCCACTTTTGGCTTATAACCGATGGTTTTCTGGCTGTTATGGCATAATGTTTTCCACCCATGCCCTTCTGAGCCTTCTGTCTTATTGTGCGGACGTCGCTAGCCTCACAGCATTAATATTAGAATCCGTACAATTCTACAACCAAGAACATCTCCCCGGTGCCTTGTCTGGAATATAACTACCCTCGTGTACGACGTAAGACGACGTGTTCACACATATGAGGAGCTTTGATTTCAAAGAGAAGGTATCGCCGACAGGAGACAGCTCGGTGATTGTTGTTAAATCTACTGTCAGTTATTTCTTCTTTGAAACTGTAGCTTATTGTAACAAATACACTTGAGGTCAGGTGTAATACTCTCGCGGAATAATTCACAACCTTTGAAAAGGGAAGTTTTTCAGTTAAAACGTGAAATTAATAACAATAATAAAACATGGCTAATTTATATAACGCTCTTTTTGAGAAAAAAAACACCATAAAGAGACTTTAAAAAGGGTGGAAAAAAACATTTCTCTGAAATTACTTGAAAACCTCTTAACCTCTCTATTCGAGTTTAAATTTTCCATACAAAATGACGAAAAATTTGAATTTATATTAGGTAATGTATCTTTATTTACTAATAATTTCAGTAGTCGTAAAAAATTTCCACTCGCGGTAAAATATACCTAGCATTACTAGCAATACTAATAACAGGAGACTAGTACAAACAAAATACAGAATTGATTTCAGGTGACGACGGGCTAGTAACATTAGGTATGTAATTATTTTATCCATTGTATCAATGTCAGATCTCAAACTATTACTAAATTTCACTTATGACATAAATTGATGGTACTTACAATATGTTATTCCTGTATTTGTTCGATATATTATCTTTGAACCCACTGTGATGTGTTTTGCACCTGTTAATTATAACTAACTTTATATCTAAATCCCATATAGGGCGTATATTATACAATAAATAAATAAATTATTGATTAATTGATAAACTAAGGTTCTTAAAAACTTAAGACAAGATTTTTGTGCATAGCGCAAAGGGTAACAATTATTTTTATAAACAATAATTATTAGCCTGAAACACTCATCCAAATTGAAAAAAACCTTTCCGAGCAAAGATAAATGTCGCCGACAGGACTCATATTTGACAAGTCAAAGCAATTTTCACCAATAAAATGTAGACATAATTTGTCTCGAATGAGGGATTTAACAAGCCTTTCTCATACTAATAAAGTTGGTTGTTTACAGGTGATATAATGTAATTATTGAATGAGTATATATTGATTAACTTGGCGGGTTTGCGATAAGGACTAATAATCAGAAGGGTGCATTGTCCTAATTTAAAAATTTGGATGAGTGTTTCAGGCTAATAATTATTGTTTATAAAAATAATTAAATAAATTATTAATTATATAATTGAAAATACACTTTGTATATACCACTTTATATATATATATATTGAAATATTTATATATTTTAAGTAAAGTGGTATATACAAAGTATATTTTCAATTATATAATTAATAATGATGCCACAAAGTTATCAATCATTTGAAGAAATTATTAATAAATTATTGGTCGTGTTGAGAATTCTAGCATTGTCTTATAAATAAAGATTTTCCTGGGAAGTCCTGAGTCGAACGTATTACAAAAAAAAACAAGAATTTAATTCGGAGAACTAGTCTCATTTGATAATTGTGTGTCGTATATTTCGGTAACATGATTTCGTCGCAAGTTGGTAACCGGTAACAGGGTGTATATGGTATATTGTGAAGGAAATTACTCCACATTGTGAAAGGATTACCAAGCCTTTTCTAGAAAAAAAAACTGTTGAGAGATTACTTGTCCAAGAAGCAAATTTGTTTATTTTATTATGTTTAATCGTTAAGAAATATTAATATAATCCCCAATTAAATTAATTGAGGATAATCTTATTATTTCTTAAAAATTAAAATACGATATCGATGAAAATAATTAAGTCTCATTAGCTCCTGTTAGAGTGTTGGCGATTCCCAGAGCGACCGATACCTTTGCTATTTTCTTGACTTTTTCTGTTTCATATTTCGTTTAAGATTTGTTAATATTGTCTTGCAAGATAAAATAATACAAGGAGGTTTATAAGCTGTAATAAGATGTACCAATAAATTAAATATTTTATTTTAGTTATTTGTATATTTACAAATAACTAATTATAGCTTACATACTCTTGAAATTTATCTTGGTTAACTTTATTTGGTTCTCGCAATTTATTAATTAGTAAATTCCCTGAAACATACAAAACTCCCATTAATATTTACAAGGACGACAAGGCTTGACTTAATAGTTTTTGGTATCCGATACTTGACGGCTACACAAAAACTCAACGCCGAAAACGACATTAAGTATACTAACATAATTATTATTACTATATTGAAATACCGCACCTAAGTGGATTAACGCGCGCAACACGGTATCATTTCTATATATTTAATTATTTTTAATGATGATGCGAACATTTTTAAAGAAATAAACCCCACGGATATATTTTTTTTACCCCATTTCGTAGAGCACATGCAAGTAAAACAACCTTAATAAATTGGGAAGCAGTCATGTTCTCCCCCAGCGATAATGTCGGTGTATTTCAAAGAAACCTGCCCCTATTTAGAAATTTAAAAACAACCCTCAGAACCTTAACGCGCCCTTTGAATACCGCCGCCGACAACGCGGACCAAATATGTTTATGTTTACAAGTCATGCAAGCAAACTCGGTTTTGATTTCATCACGAGAACTCTTTTTATGTTAGGGGAGAACGTTTTTAATGGAGAGATACATAAATAGCTTGAAGAAGGTAATGAAATTACGAGAGGACTGAATAATTGATTGGGGAATTAAGTCTGCTCGATATCTTAATTTGTAGGATACCGGCAAATTTGTCCCAATTAGGTAGTTGACTGTTCGACCTTCAGATAAAATAAATAGTCATGCATCATCAATTTTTTTTAAAAATTAATACTTAAAATAAGTCATTTTAATTAAATGTTTTCATTAAATGGAAGGTCCGATATATTGTATTTTCTTCTTATTTTACTGCCTCTTCCAATTTGTCTAAATTTGATTTTAAATAAATTAAAATTACTTTGTTTAAAGCACTGTTTTTTACATATTAATATGTACATGTTTCGGAAGCAAACCCCCCTCGTGAGGATAAAAAATATACTAAAAATAATAATAAGTGTAAATAAATAATAAGCAAAGAGAACAATTTACAAACCTAAAAAAAATTTAACAATATGTGACGAAATTAGTTAAGTAATTACATAATTTAAAAGGAAAAAAAATGTTCTAAAATATTAATTAATATTATTCTGGCAGATGTAGATTTTTATGTATTAAAAACGACGCTTTAAACAAAGTAATTCTGATTAATTTATTAATTATGACTTCACAAAAATAAATTACATTTCAATCTATGGTTGGTGGTGACCGCAAGCTTGTGCTGTGCGAAGGTTTATCATCCAAGTTGATAGTCGTCTCGGCAAATGGTTTTCCTTCAATGAACAGGCATATTTGTTTGTATCCGGAGTTCTTCATTGTGGTCATAATGGTCCATTTCACCGAAATATTTTTTTTTAATATACAATAACACTAATACATATTTGAAGGGCTGGCTTATTAGTTGGCTTCAGCCAACCCTTAATTTCCAGCTCAATCAACGACCTTGTAAATATTTCTCATGAGAAAAATAAATGGTTTTTATTTTAAATTCATTCGTACTCACCGAAGCATTAATTCATCAGTTCTTTTACAAATTTTGGGAAACGTTTGAATTATAAACGACTACAAAATTGTAACTCGAAAATTATATTAAATCTTGAGTTTCAATAAATCTTTCCTGAGAATAAAAATAATACTCTCATAAAAGCTAATGCTGAATCCATTATAGTATGTTTAAGATTTCTTAAAGCTGGAATGAAAAATAGGAGTAAATTTTGTTAATCGATCGCGCTAGCTTTCTTATATTATATGTTTCCTTGAGTTGAGTGCAGGGGAAAGCTACAATACATGTGTTTTCTCTGTAGTTTCGTTTTTTTGTCGGTTATTTTTTTCACTGCGGAAATTTTAGATCTCATTGTATAGTGGGAACCATTTAGTGAAATTTACTGATCGCTTCTCAGACACAACAAACGAGTAAGTTATGAATATTTTTGATCAATTTAAGCAATAAACAATTTTATTATGAGTGCTCGCTTCCATTAATGTGTTCTGGAAAAACGCTTTCATTTTAGGGTTAAACATTAAATAGATTACGTACATTTTAAATATTTTTTTAGAACTGTTAAAGCGATGTAATAAATGTAATTTTTTTTGTATTTATTGTTTCAATTATATTCACATTAATCCAAAGAAAGATTTTTTTTTCACTAAAAGTACTAATTTTGAAAATCCCTCAAAGACTGCGTAATACTGCGAAACAGTAATTAGCGGTAGGATTACCATGTCAAAATTTCACAAGTGGGCAGCACTTTGGGTCTCTTGACGATTTAGCTAGCGAAGGTTTTGGGGCTTTTTTCCAACACCTAGAGTGCTCTAAGCTCTCAAAAACAAAATAGAATTGTGGTCTATCCGAAATACGAATACATTTGTTCACAATCCGGGGATTAGTTCCGAGCTTTTAGATTCAAAACACCCTCGGTGGGGAATCCACTAGGTGGACTGGATAAAACTAGATTCGGCTCAATGATTTTATACAACAGTTTTAACAAAAACCGATTGATATTCGGCTCACTGCGATACATCAAGTGATCACTAAATACCGGACTTTAGTTGGCAAGCATTTTAAGGTTGAAGGTGAATTCAATTTCCAACGAAGTGTAAAAATTAATTTATCAACTTACCTACCTTTACTAATATTTTCGTAATTAGTTTTAAAAAAAGGATAGCGAGGCTAGAGGAGCTTTAATTTCGAAGATGTCACTTCCTTGGAGGTTCTGATACCATTATCCGTGTATGAAGAAATTTGCTGGAAATCGCATAATACAGTTTACGATGTTAGCGAGATCGTGATAAATAAATAAATACAATTATTATTTTTATAAACAATAATTATTAGCCTGAAACACTCATCCAAATTGAAAAAAACCTTTCCGAGCAAAGATAAATGTCGCCGACAGGACTCGAACCTGCACCCTTCTGATGTCCGGTCAGATGCTTTACCTTTGAGCTACGTCGTTTCAGGCTAATAATTATTGTTTATAAAAATAATTGTTACCCTTTGCGCTATGCACAAAAATCTTGTCAAAAATAAAAGTTTTTTAAGTTTTTAAGAACTTTAGTTTATCAATTAATAAATACAATTATGTTTATAGATTAGAAGTCAGATACAACTTTGAGTGAAATTATTAATTTATTATTTTTTTAACAACGTGTTTCATTCTAAAACAGCGTTTTTTCGTCTTTCGTATTTTTTTAATTATTATATGGGTAGTATTTTTCTTTCACAGTTGGTTTGCAAACTATGTGTGTTTTTTCAGTTAATTCGGGTGATGTATCAGATTATGTGTAAACAAGCTCTGAAATAAAGGCTTAGCAAGGAAAATAAGATAAAACGGTAGGCACTTAAGGAATCCGTCTGTTTTTGTGGTGCTAATGAAAGAAAGATTATGGGAGGATTTAATCTCATAAGTAAGAAACGTTTCCATTAAGATAACACTTTCCAAGTAAATGTTAAATTCGTTAGTATTTATATATATAACAAATTGCGGAAATTCTTAAATTGCTTGCTTTGGTTTGACGGGTAATCAAAAATGTATCGTTTGTGAAAATATGAAAGACCCGTTAACCTGATTTTCCATATCTGCCGATATACCTAGATAACCAGGCTTCAATTGTGAATAATTGTGGATTTAGTATTAATGAACTGCTTGCAATATGATCTTGTAAGAAAATTAATATTTTTTAAACCTTTTTAATGTATTCGATAAAACAACCTCTACAATTCTTTTTTTTTAAATTTTATTTATGGCCATTTTCGCTCCGTTTATTTGCAAAGTGTACCGTTTTGATGTTCGGAGAGATATTAATTATTGCGAATGAAAGGGAGTTACTAGCTATTTTGAATTTAACTGTTCATTTGTTGTTTATTATGAGCTCACAAACTTTTAACTATTGAGTTTACAAATTTGCTATTTGAACTGTGTTTCAACCTGAAATAATCAAGCATAACGGCTATTAAAAATTTGACATAACAAAAACGTTAAAAATAACCGCGCAAATAATTATTTTAATTTAAATATTTACATATATAGTACTGGGATAACACAATATTCATAAAATTGCGATAAATATAATATTTTTGCAAAGTAATTAATTAAATCTTAATACCGCTTTAAAACTACAAATAAAATAAACCGAAAAAGGAATTGCATCACCAAATTACTTGCAATCTCTCCTTAATCTGATATTGTTATTCTTATTACAATTATGTGTATTTTTTAATTGAAACATTTTTAGTGTGCACTTTTAAATAATCTTTTTAAAATGAATATAAATATGTATATTGAAAGATCGAATTTAATTACACCTTTCTCTGATTTCTAGTGATTTATATACTGAAGATATAAACTTATAAAATTGTCTCGTGTGCATGTCTTCGTGCCAGAAATATTGTAAATTTTATCTTAGTTCGGGTGAAATTATTCAAAGACTGTCAAAATATCGAAATTCTTTCACGGACGCGGAGCAAATCGGCCTATATATGTAAATCATTTTTTTTATTTTAAATCTGTGTAGATTACACACTTCTATATATATTTTTTCTATTCAGAGGGATTTACAAGACAACTCTGGTCTATAATTGAATAGTTAACCTTATGTACAAAATAAAATACATGTTGATTCAACGATGATTTTTTTTAATCACTTTGAATTCTTTTATTGTGGAATATAATGTAAATATTTAATAATTAAATAAGTTTAATTTCATTCGAGTAGATAAGTACATTAAATAATTAGGATTAAATTAAAAACATCAAAGTAAATTTTTGAAATTGGTTTGTGCGAAGTTAATGAAATTATAGTACCGATGACGCAGTGATTTTGTTAACAGGCAATTTAATCAAATTGCCTGTATTAATGGTTATTGTAATGCGTGCTTATTTCGGGGTTGATGTTTACCTTCCGATCAGTAGCTAAGCCCGTGCAGCTAATAGCTGATAATATCACCACGAATAATATCAATTTTAATGATATGTGCTGACAAGGCAAACATCCCCCAAATATGTTCATTATTACGGCATTTGTGGCGAAGTCGTAATGGCTGTACTTAGGTTTCTGGGGTTGTATGTTCGATCGGTACTCGTTCGGAATCGAATGTTTCGATTATGTAACTAACTAACCGTCACGTCATTATACCGCAAAATACGCAGAGTCAACGTTACAACTCCGTCGTACATACAGTACACACTCCTTGCTTCATCAACATGCATACATGGTCGTACTCTTGACTGAAACCACTCGAAAAATTGATTAATTTGATCGTACCTTCCTGTGGTACACTCTTTTCTCCGTCCATTCGCTCTACATGTAAAATCAGCCCAAACCGTACAATCCATGCACGTCTTTTTGGAGCATCTCAGATTTCTTCATACATTCACTTCCGCGTCATATCCTCTTCTAACACCACCCTATCACTTTACAGCGCCCTTGAGGTGATTTTTCACAAAAACGGCGCTATACAAGTCATCCAACTATTATTATTATTATTTATCCACCTTACACGTACACGCCATCAAAGCATCCCTTTCATAGTCTTGTTGAAATGTTTCTATTAAAATTTTGTTCATTATTTCGATTACGCCCACCAGGAATCACAATGAATGGTATAGTAATTAGTTTCCAACATCTTTGCAGAAGTTGCTATTTATTTATTTATTAATACGTGATATTTAATGGAGACATTTGCATGGAGTAGATACGTTAGATCACCATACTAGGCGGCTGCCTGTTTCATGGTAATCAATCGAGTATAGTTACTTTGTATGAAGTCAGGTGTAAACACATGAATTTAGTGTATTAACATGCTGAAAATTGTAAAAATCATAAAAGAAAGTAGAAAAAGGCATGCGTAAGGATTAGATCATAAAAATATAAATAACTTTTTCTATATGTGCCTGCATGCACGCACACATGTGCACATAGGTGCATACATACATACCCACATAACAGATACGCACATATATATATACATAAATGTACACAAATATATGTACGTATATATACACATATGTAGACACATATACACACATCCTTACGCACATATACACGTACATACAAACACACATACACATGCACATGCACATACACATACACATTTATCCCCACACAATATTTACACCTCTATCAGAATACGAGGATTTTTTTTTTGATTATATATGTGAAAACAAAATAAGTTATAATGATACATGAAATGTACAAAGATGTCAATGAGCATTTGGAATAAATTTCTTTCAAGTTTTATACAGTATCGAGATAAATGTATTAAGTGTTGCCAGTAAAACTTGAATGAAAATATAAATGCAAATGTTGTTTCTAGTGAGGAATATTTGTGTTAATGAAAGGGGTGTTTGAATCTAGCTGAGAAAGCCCTTCCCGTCTGTCCGGTATAGGCAGCGTTGCAGTCGGCGTGGTCCCATTTTCGCAAAACTAGTCCAAATTAGAATGGGGTGGGAGTGAATAAAATCATTTAAATAAGTCGTCACAATGTGGATTAACTGCAGTTTGAAAATGGCCTTGAACGCCGAAACAGCTGTCACAATAATAAAAACTAAAAATACTTGCAGAACTTAGTAATAATATAATTAAATTTGATATACATTAAATTTAATAAAAAAATTAAATGGAGTTCTACGAATTAAACATAAACACAATTAATACAAACAATACAGGAAATAAAGTCAGATGGAGTATCAATACTGTTTTCACATATGATGCATTGTGTATGCATTGTGAATGATTATTGCATGCGAGCGGTATATAAAGAGTGTTTTCAAGATGGTTAAATTGATGGTAATAATGATTCACTTAAGTTTCTTTAAATTCAGTTAAGTTTCTTTAAAGAAGGCATTCTTTTATATTTTATGACCGCCGACTTGTTTCAGAAGAGAGACAATCTGTGACAGTTTTGTAATGAAGACAAACATACTGAAAAAGCCACTTTGCGAGATAAAAATCCACTGGTTTGACGCGTGGTCTCCGATTTACATTAGTCGAGTAATTTAAGCTATCGTTTTTTTATGTGATATTTTATTAATTTAATGCAAACATAGAAATACGTCAACGCGAGACTTTGTAGGTAGGTGAATGTGAATTAGAATTAATTATAGCTATGCACTTCTATTTGTTACATATTACCTAATGCTATTATATTAGTTTCTACTTTACTTTTGATGTATCTAGTTTATAAACCACTGTACACTTTTTTGTATATGTATTTTAGTTATAGTTGTAAACTTCATTATAAAAAAGATATATATGATTATTATTATTAATATAGATTATTCTTCTGAACTTTTTTTTTCCTCTAGGAACCTTTGTTTCAAGTCAACAAAAGCTACA
Source organism: Halesus radiatus (assembly GCA_022606495.2). NCBI lineage: Eukaryota > Metazoa > Arthropoda > Insecta > Trichoptera > Limnephilidae > Halesus > Halesus radiatus. The sequence continues at coordinate 20,497 of JAHDVE020006357.1, forward strand.
GTTGCTACTCACTATAGCATGCGCCGATGTGACAACATTTTTTTAAAATTTTAATTTTTTTAATTAAACTAAATTTCATAATGTTAAGAAGTTCTGCGAGCATTTTAGTGTTATGTTATTTTATTATTGTGGCGGCTGTTTCCATGTTCAACGCCATTTTTAAACTGTTAATGTTTATTTCAAACTATAAATAATGCTAAACCGTAAAACAGTTTGAAAATGGTTTTGAAATCCGGAACGATAATACACAATTAAAATATTTGCAGAACTAAAAACGTTATTAAATTTTATTTATTTTTATTTTTAAAAGATTAGATGGAGCTCTATAAATTAAACTCAATAACAATTAATAATGTAACTAAATGACTCAAGTACCAAAAGAATTCATAAACTATCAAAAAAATTACGTACGTTTTTTTGAAAGCTTGAGTCTGCAGTCTGATTTTATATTGTATCTAAAATGATGGATTGTATTTTTTCCTGAAATAGATTAAATAATTAATCGGAACACTGACAAAAATATCTCATAGATGTTTTTTGTTACAGAGCTTTTTCAAAGCTTTCGTGAATTTTATCAACGGATATTGAAGGTAGTTGTCTAAAATGAACAATGCTCATTTCGGAAATATATAACAAGGCAAAACATTTCCCTAAATATCGTTTAGTTTTAGAATATGTAATGAGATTTATTTCAATGACCATTCTGTGGGGATACGAATGTTCTCACACGAGCCGGAACATTTAAGCACTGATCAAATATAAGTTATTAACTTGTTTAAAGACTTAAGCATTCATCCGCAACTCATTTTAATTGGACAAATTCTCATAATGAAATTTAGTTTTCCACGTTCTTGGGTAGGCGGGAATTATTGATCTACTCTAGCAGGGCCGCTTCATTCAAGGGGACATGTTGTAAAGTTGCCGTAATTTTTTATTTTATTTTATTTTATTTCGTCTACTTCTCTCAACCGTTGGCCGTCACCGGGGCAATCTTCACCCTAGGTTATTATTACCGAAGCAATGAGGTGTGTCGTCTTTTTCCATCACGTATTTTATTATTTCTCCCCTTACGTAATGTTTTATTTGACCTCGCATGACGTGACCAAAATTTTTAAGTTTTTAACACTCGCCTGCAGTTCTCACTTGCCTCTGCAGTTAGTTGTCCTACGATACATTACACCACTTCGAATCCAAGAATCTCTTTAAAATTAATTTACTCTAAGTCACGGTTATAAAATGTGTTTCTTCATTTGCATGAAGGCCTACATAGTCAATGAGATACTGAATTACCGATGCTTCACATGGGGTTGACGAGTCTAATATTTGATACTCGGCCACCTTTAAAAAAACCATTTAGAAAAAAAAAACGAAACAGGTATTAGGACTGCGCATAATTGAAATTTTCGAGACAATTTCAGTTACTTGGAACCGCCCATACGAATAGTATACATACAAACCATAAAACAATGAAAAAAACGGTATAAAAGTAGTTTTTAGTCAAATTTGAATAGGGAGGCTCATTAGGCTTCCCTACTTTTGCGGCCCTGCGCCTTAACGAAACTATTGGAGTAGAAATCGTATTTATGTTCACACTGGACTCCCTCGGGTCGCCCTTAATTTACATCGGTTATTTGGCCAACTCCGCCACAATTATTCCGGGCCCGGGCCGAGGCAAGGGGACCCGGGAAGGGTCAAACAAAGAGGTTCCACGAGACTCCCGAAATTAAAATAATAATTTTAAATAAGTATTTGTGAACGCCCTCGTGCCGTGTAAAATACGGATGCAATTTATGATTATATACATTATGAGAATCATGATGTATGATAGCTCTTCGGTAAAGCATTCAGCGTTTAGCCTCTGAACGACGCAGTCACAGGCTCGAATTTCTGAAAATGAGACAAAAAATGTTATTTTGGTATTTAGTTTTTCAATTTCACAATCACAATTATTTTTTTCTGGCTACAGTGGAATATTGCGATGTCCATAATCATGATTTCTATAATAAATTATCGATCGATATTCTAAGCAGAATAATTAACTATATGTTTTTTAATAACTATAGGTACTAAATAGATAAACCAATAGAAGTATATGTTACAGCCGTATCCATGTGCGCAAAGTTTTTTTTCTTTTGTTGAAATTGACCAAAAATTTGTCGAAATTCTTTCTAGAGCAGACAAAAAATTCATCTAGGAGTCGTATGTAATTCGGCTAGTATAGCAGTTGCATTTAAAAACTTCTTGAGATTTTCTGTTGAACATAAGTTGTTTTGACTGACGAAAATTACGATATTAAAATTAACCAAATATCATTTACCTTCCAACGAATCATTTTAACACCATCTTTTATTTAAGTAATAGAAAATAGCAGTGTTATTGGAAATACTGTATATCGCTTCATTTGTTTCTTCTATTTCTGTATATTATATTACGTATTATGTTTACTGTATCTTATGGTGTTATTATTCTTTTTTTGTATCTCATTTCATGCATTACGTTATATTTATTTATGTTTGTACTTTATTTAGCATCTCTACCAAATGATAACTAAACCAAATAGCTATGAATCCTGTGAATATTTTTAACGGGGTTTTTAACACTCGAGCAACTCCCCAATGGTAATTTTATAAAAACGGTTACTCTGTCAATATTCCAAACCATAAATAATTAAGAAATTTTAATCTGACACATTGAAATAAACTACACGTAACAATAACATTAAAATGGCAATAATTTCAACGGAATTGATATCCGCAAATCTACGTAAATCATACACGTCGACAAGGATATCAATCTCACTACGATCAGCTATCAACGTTAAAAGGAAACAGATCGATGGAGATACTTTCGTCCTATCGAGATAAACCCTATTGACATACACTATTAATAAAAAAGTCGTCTTTCTAAAGAAACAAATATAGCGGAATAAAAAAACATTGTACTTTTTTGTGGACGCTTCGAATGATTAATCAAAATTAAAAACGTTGTACAGTTTGAAAAGACGATATCAGAGAGCACGAGCAAGAGGGATGGAGGGATGTCAGGAGAGTAGGGTGAATCTGTTTTTGACAATTTTCGGATGAAGAGATGACAGATATCTCGAAAGTTGCGTCTTCTAAATAAAATAATATCTGCATTTTAATAAATATATCCTTAGCGAGCTCAAATTCCCAGAAAATCGAAATAAAATAATGAAAAACAGCAATAAAAAAATAATTACTACAATAGATTTAAAATTGCAAAATGAATAAGAATTTTTTTGTTAAAACCACTATTTAATATATACAAATCAATATATTTCGTAAGCGATGCTTCCCTCATCAGAATACAAATTATACTAAGAAATAATGACAAGAATAGACAAATAATAAAAATAGAAAAATTATAGGGTAAGAAATTACAAACATAAACAAAAAGTAACAGTAAGAGATGAAAGTAGTCAAGTAATTAGAGAAAAATGTAAAAAAGCAAATGAAAGATAGCAATGTTTTATTTTTTATTTTCATTATTAATAATATTTTAGTGAATATTAACACTTTCCTAATTTCTGAAAATTCAAATTTATGTAATTATAAACCAGCTGATATTTATATATTAAATGGAGGTTTATACAAAACATATCTAACTCATTCCTATCAATAATTATTTATTAATTATCATTTTTTGAAGCTCTCGTATTACTTATTTTCACTTTATAACCACAAATAATTCAAATAAACTGTAAATTTTTAATCCATTCCCACAAAAGACACATTTTTGTATTTTAGCATAAATTGTTGTTTTCAGATATATTTTAGAGTTTTCACTTTTAAACGAAAATTCATAGTTAAAAAATGTCAACAAATTTAGAGCTTTAAAAAATCCTTGAATTAAAACAGCAGCTTTTTTTCGAATTTTGGAGTGTTTGAGCTTGCTAAGGATAGATATGATTTCAGATTATCGAAACTTTAGCTAAAAACATGGCATAATACCCCATAAACTAATCAAGAATATGGCTACGGATAGTTTAATAATACCAATTCAGCTTTTAATTTCTTTCCAAGACGCATGTTTTGAGATATCCGTTATCTCTTAATTCGAAAAATGACGAAAATTGACACACCCCACTGGAGAGGCTTCTCGTGCGTCCCTAAAGCCTTAAACGCTCGTCCTTGAAATGTTAGAGGGTCAGTAGGCTCCATCACTCACCCGATGGGGGTCGGGCTATCATCATTTTTCACGAAACCCTATATGAACGATTTTCGAGACTGTAGGAACTATTAATGAAAATACACGGGGTTGGGGGCTTCTTTATTTGCAAGGGACGTTTTATCATGACACATTTTTTTCGTGGGAAATGAAGTGATATTTCAAATAAAGCATTTGATTTTAAAAACTAACTCTTTTGAAAATATAAGCCTTAGGTAATCAAATACGGTGTTCCGGGCTGTGAAGATTTTCACGATGATGACCAGAAGAAGAAATATAAAATTCGATAAAAGTGATTTTTATATACTTTTTTTATATGAATAATGGACAAGTGTCCCAACTAATCACATGTTATGAGATTAAAGAAATTGGAGGGGGCGGGAAAGAAGATGGTTAAGAAGTACATGGCTATTCAGATCTTGTTATTAATCACGGCTAGAGCCTCTTTAAGCAACGTTTCGATTATCGATTATGAATAGTGGTCTTTTACCACAGCGATACTGAGAGTATCTACCACACATAATAATATTGTGTCAATAGACAACATGGCTCAAGGTAAGGGAGGATCTCCGACGTCCCAGTGAGAATAGGCACTATCAAGTAAATCGAATACTTGAGTCATGTCACATCATCAGAAAAGAGGAGTGCGCGGTTCCATATAATCCAGAAATGATGTAATGATTATAAAGGTGCTGATACGTTTTCAGTTCTAGATGTTTCCTAGCTGTAAGGTTTCCATGGTAACTATAGACGAATTCGGAGAAAGTTTTACAAAAACTTATTCTCAAACTAGGTATCTACCTACTCCTAAAAATACTCCAAAATTTGTGTCATAATCGTCTATATTCATTCGTAATATTCAACATACTTGATAATATCAAATAATTGATTTCGTGTCAGAAAATTGCTCGTGCGTTCATTAATTTCATTCCTTTGTGAGACCTACTTCAAACAAGCAGTTTTGAAGGAAAACTTTAATCCACAGTATGCAAAACGCTATACAACTCCTGGACCCCAGACAGGACAATGAAATTGGTCAATTGTAAAAGAAAGATTTTTTTTATTTGTAATTTGTTTTGTGTTGTTAATACAATCGGGGGGGGGGCGGTACCCGCCACCCGCTCGGGAATCATTCGTTGGATAACCAACACCTCTACCATAGGTCCGGTTTCTCTCTACTATGGATGCGTCGGCTTACCAGCTCTGTGGTGGGCCAGATCGGGAAAGTTCGGTTGAGGAAGACCTTCTGATCTCTTCAGCTGGATTCTTTGGATCCGTCGCCTTGAAAAACAGTGGGAGGGATGCATTAATCACTATTCACCTACCTACAAAGTCTCGTGTTGACGTATTTCTGTCTGCATTAAATTAATAAAATATCACAAAAAAACGACAGTGAACTAAACTTAAAGTATTCAGCTATTCTATATCGGAGACCACGCGTCAAACCAGTGGATTTTTATCTCGCCGAGTGGCTCTTTTAGTGTTTTTTTATCTTCATTAGCAAACTGTCGCAAATTGTCAAACTCTTCTGAAACGAGTCGGCTGTCATACAAAATAAAAAGTGCCTCCTATAAAAAACTTAAGTGAAACTATCATTATTGCCATCAAATTAACCATCTCGAAACCACTTTTTATATAAAGCTCGCAGGTAGTAAATATTCGCAATGAATACACAATGCATCGTATGTGAAAATAGTATTGATACCCCATCTGACGTTATATCCTGTATTGTCTATATTAATAACTATCGTCTTACTTGCACAGAAATTGTGGAAACCTCACGCCGTGGTGCTAAAAATGTGCCGTGGAAATGTAAAAAGAACAAAACGAAGCCAGTCTTAAGTAGATTATTAAGTGAACATGAACAGCCATCTATTGTCAAACAAGCTAAATAGTCAATGCAACCATCAGCGCTTTTGAGGTGATTTTTCACAAAAATGGCGTCATACAAATCATCTAAATCTTATTATTATTATTATCAAAATCTGTACACGCCCAGTCAAACGTCACAGACAAAATTATCAACCACGATAATTAAGATAATCAAGGCCTCTTAACTTCAGAATTATCTATTAAGGAATTGGCTAATTCAAAACATTTATAATGGAATTTGTAGAAGTCAAATTCAAATCGTATTCACAAAAATATGAATCAATCATCTCGCAAAATAATGAAATTATACAATCGTTTCAATTTATATCTGAACAGTATGAAGAACTAAGAAATCGCATAAATGATATTGAAACATCACATGAAAAAGTCAACACTGATATAATTGAACTAAAAAACCATAATACTGTCCTACGAAATACTGTTTCCCAACAACTATTTCACGACAAAATTGACAGACTAGAGTACTTAAGCCAAATATGCAACATCGATATAAGGGTGTTCCTGAGTCAAGCATTGAAAATATTGTAAAAGTACTAAAAAATATTTCGTAAATAATTACCCATGAAGATACCGCTATACCCTTGCTGTCTGAAATAACAAAAATCTTCAGACTGGGACCGAAAATTTCAGAGAAACATCCCAGATCGCCTCCATGGTCGAGGGGTAAGGCTCTAGACTACGAATCCGAAGGTCGCGGGTTCAAATCCCGGCGTGTGCAAGTAATTTTCATTTAATTAATTTGTGTTGTTTTACAATTAATTCATTTAAAAATAATATACAATATATTTGCGCACGTTCCAGAGTGGATGATACTCTCAGTATCGCCCTGGTGAAAGACCACCATTCAGAATTGAAACGTTGCTTGAAATGGCTTTTAGCCGTGTTTGGTGACCAGATATGAATAGCCAGGTATTTGCCCCTTTTCGTCACCTTCCTCTTCCCCTTCTCCTCCCCCTCTCCAATACCTTCAGACTCACACCATTCCCCATTTGGGAATGCCATAGTCTCACTGGCTTCAGAGGGTTGGGAGCAGTTTGGGACTCTTGTGCGGTATTCATATAAAAAAAAGATCCATAATAGCGACATTAAACAACATTCAATCTCGTGATGACTTCCTATACAAAATCAAAGCTTACAAGAAATCTACTACCATCAACACAAATAAGTTAGATACAACGGACCTAGGAATATCGCAAGACGCCAAACGCATTTACGTATCCGAACACTAGACACAAAAAGGAAAATTTCTGCTATCTTAAACGAAAAAAATTGCCATAGAAAACAACTATAAATACTCTTGGACGACTTCTGGACGAATTCTACTAAGGCAAACAGATACCTCCAAAATTATTACAATAAACAATCTCCTAGATCTTGAACTAGTAAAACGTCTATTACTGTTACAGACGATAAAAGGTATGTCAACTTTTAGTGGGCTACAAAACGTTAATCAATCAGTTAATATCGTTTCTATTACAAGTTTTTATGAGTCATACCACTAACAATGCAATAATTTTCTCTTGTATCAGCATAATTATTGTAATAATTGCTAACCTCACTGTTAAATTTTGTAACCTTGGTCCAAGGTCAAGCTTTTTTAATATTCTTTAAGAAAAAAGTAGATCATTCCATAAATACTATTTTACGCGCATGTTTTTATATGGGTCATACTACTATTAACAATGGATGTACTCAAAGTAATGTGTTCATATTTTCTTTAACAGATTCTTCTGGTTTTAACATAATTACTGTAAAAAAATGCAATTTCATGCTTTACCATTCTATATTCTCACCATATAAACAAATAACACCCTTTTTATAATTTCTTCAAACGATTTGTAACTTTGTGGAGTCTTTATTAATTATTTAAACAACACCCCTTTAACACAAATATTCCTCCCTAGCATTTGCAGTTATATTTTCATTCAAGGTTTACTGGCAACACTTAATACATTTATTTCAATGCTGTATAAAACGTTGAAAGAAATTTATTGCAAATGCTCAAGATCGTTTTGATGACGTGTTTATACATTTCAAATATCATTATAAACTATTTTGTTTTAACATACATTATCCAAAAATAAAAATAATTTCTCGTATTCAGATAGAGGTATTGTTTATTGTATATTGTTTAGGTATGTGGGGATATATGTGTATGTGCGTGTGTATGTGTGTGTGTGTGTGTGTGTATGTGTATATGTATATATGCGTAAGGGTGTGTGTATATGTGCGTACATTTGCGATTTGTATATATATGTGCGTATGTGTGTATGTATGTATGCACCTATGTGGACATGTTTGCATGCATGCACATACGTATATATGAAAAAAAAGTTATGTTTGTTTTATGATCAAATCCTGATGCATGTATTTTTCTGCTTTCTTCTACTTTGATAATTTTTCCAATTTTCAGTATATTTATATACTAAATCCATGTGTTTACACTAGACTTCAAACAAAGTATACTCCATTGGTTACGATGAAACAGACAGCCACCTCATATGGTGATCTAATGTATCTACTCCATGTAAATGTCTCCATTAAATATCATGTATTTATAAATAAATAAAAAAAAAATTCGCCATTTTTGGAGACAGCAGATTCCTACCCACCCCTCATACCCTTTTCCTTCCCAAAACTTCCCCTCGTTGCTTTCCTAAAAATACCCTCCACAGCATCCCCAAAGAACACAAGATGAGGGAAATTATTTTCCTTAGGAAAATTAAAGAAAAATTGTCTTCACCTCGGACACACGCACACGCTCACAACACATTTATATCGATTTATCTCCTAGATTCTCAAAAAGCTCTCACCACCTCAATGAACACAACAATTCTTTTTTTTTTGGATTTGTGTGATTTTCGCACTCCCTGCATTCTCAGGGGTGTATCCGGGAAAACATCGGAAAAATAAAGAAAAGTAAGGAAAATTTGAGATTACCTCGAGCACACAGACACGTCCATAGCACATGTTTTTTTCTCTGTAATCCTAAAAAACATTATTTCTTTGTATGCTTTTGTGTGATTTTCTCCTTCTTTAGTATAGATGTCTTGGAGAACATCGGAAAAATAAAGAAAACATTTCAATCCATTACCTGTATCTTTCCTGCAATCCTGATAAACTATTTACTTGCAGTCGCCGCCGCACGCTGAGGGGGACTTGATCACCCGCTGGCAATAAAAATAGTCCGAGTAACGGGAGAAGCACGAAACTTCCATTATTTTCTTTGGCACCCGAACAATGTGTCTTCTCTCGCCGTGCTACTTCACCGGACGCAACAACTTTGTTTTTAGCCATACTCGTGTTGTGTTTTACATTGTAAGATGTATCTCATATTTTAGAATGAAAAACAAGTACTCGTATATCCATGTTACTGAATAACCTGATGATATTCAATTTTAATTTCTCCTTCTTCGATCATTATGAGCGAAAAATGATGCTTCTGTGTTTTTGAAATACTTGCACATGTAACAGAAAATTGAACCCGTAATGCCTGAATGGGAACCACATGGCTATAAACCGGACTACTCTGTAGGCATATCTTTATTCTTGAGATGAAAAAGCACGACGAAATGTCTCTAATGAAAATAGAAAATGTAATAAAAAGACAATTCGCTAAGTAGCTACCTAACTTTCTGAATGATACGCCTATTATTTTGTCGATATCCTATTAGCTGCCTGAACCCCTGAACGCATACTTACTTGAACTTATTTTTTCATTCGAATAATAAAAATGCTCAGACCGTTTGCATTAAATATTCAATTTAAGTACCCATGAATAAAGAAAATAAACCTATTACATTTAGAATGTTTCATTGTGTACAAGATAAAGTAACTTGTTACCTGCCCGCTGTAAAGGTAATGTTTACAAAGTTCTTAATTAACTGAAAGGTAGGCCCATCCCCTGTATTTTAGGATATACAGGATATAAGGGTTTATGATGAATGAGCTATTATGATTTCATTCAACACATAACCGTAGACTTGACATGATAATTGTACATGTAATGTTTTCATTAAAATTATAAAAATAACACATGTCATCAATTTTAATATACGTATAACCATTTGCCGCTAAAAACCTCACCCAAGTCATTAATTTTGAATGATTTTTTAAAAAAAATATAAAATGAAGTAACAAATATACATGGTGGATAAAACTCGTCAAAACAAAATGTCTAGAAATTTTTAAATAATTAATTCCCAAGAAATACAAAAAGAAAAGAAAATATGTGTATACAGGTGTTTATTAAAAATTACCTGAATAAAAGACAAAAGAAATTAGTCCGACTATGCATACTTTAAAGCGTTAATTGGAATTGAAGCCAACTAGTTTTACATTGGTCTATTCACATCTACCAGCACTGCACAGAGCAGAACAGTATAGTGCAGATACAACACAGACGCGAGTGTTAACATTACACCGTGCAGCACAGCAGAGATACAACATAAACGCGAATATGGCTGTCAACTGAGCGTTAGCTTCCATCACAACATGTTTAAGGATTTTATAATCCTGTTCCCATATTTTTTTATTATTTTATAACCTAAATTCCCTGACCAATTCAATCAGTTTATCGTTACCCATCTTCTCGGTTTTATCAATATCTGCGTCCAATGACGCCAACTGACGAATATTGCTGTGCTAACGGTATGTGTTCATACAAACTGCCCGGGCGCAGTCGTCACTAGTGGCCACCAGAGTATCAAAATGTTCCAGCGGACAATGTCGGCCGGTGCCGGCCCGTGCATTTACGTTACGCTTACGTACGCTGTAATATGAATGTGTTCAGAGATAATATAACCAACTAATGTTGCTGTGTCTGCACTGTACTTTTCTGGACTGCGCGGTGCTGATAGATATGAATAGACCTTTAACCGTATTTTCGTGGATGAAAGCGATGAAAACGAAAACAGAATTTAAAAAAAAAAAACACAATAACAATATCTTTTTCGTTGTCGGTTGGTTCCTAACCGATAGTAAGATATCTTCACTAACTGGGCCAACACCGTTAATAATAATTTTTGATCTTACAATTGGTAGAAGTAATAATAGATATACCTTCGAAATATTTAGAAAACCAACTTTTACAGATGCAACAATAAATGCATACTCAACTCATCCTTGGTCTCATAAATTATCAGCTTACCATTCAATGGTAAATAGACTCATTAATATTCCTCTAGACAAAATAGCGTATCAAAAAGAAAAGGAAACAATAAAAAAAATCGCGGTTAATAATGGCTATGAGACAAATAACATATCAATTAAGCATATCCGTTACATATTAAAAAACTACAAAAATGTGCATGTTTGCAATTTCTCGGTCCAATATATGTAAAAATTGCAAAACAAATATAGCTGTTAGAACCAACAATAATATAAGAAATAGTATTATAAGAACAAGCCTAAAAAACTCAAAAAGTAAAAATCCTAAACTTAATAATAATGGCATATGCGAATTAAAATCTGACCACGCCGACGACAAAGCTACCTATATCGGGCAGAAGGGAAGGGCTTTCTCAACTAGATTCAAGCAACATATGGGATGTTATAAAAATAAAAGCACTTCTTCAAAATTCGCAGAACATCTCTCAGTAAATAATCACGTCCCGCTTAACAACAACAAACCTAAACCCTTGCATTTAGAAATAAAGGGCCTTAGATTAAATTTACTTGAACAATTAACAATAAACGAACGAATGATCCTAATATAACATTAATTAATAAAGCAAGGAAAATTATATATTCACCACTTCTCAGTATGTTCACATTATCAAAACAATATAAAACATTTAAATAAATCAATTTAGAAAACATTATCAGTTAAATACGGGGAAACATATTATAAATGTGAAAACAACAAATATTTTACAAATAAACACAGAATTCAACATGTTAATTGTTTTCTAACTAAATCGGTTTACTGGTAATAAATATTATTTTTAAAAACACGTCCAAATTTGAATGGGGTGGTAGTGAATAAAATCATATAAATAAGTCGTCACAATGTGGATTAACCGCTGTTTTAAAATGACCTTGAACGCCGAAACAACTGTCACAATAATAAAAACTAAAAATATTTGCGGAACTTGATAAAAACATTATTAAATTTGATTTATATTAAAAAAAAAGTAAAGCAGAAAAAAATATAGAAGAGTATTCATATTCATACTGTCTAACTCGAGAACCTTTACTTTTAAGATAGGCTTTCATGGTCCAGAGATAAGACTCTCGACTACGAATCCGAAGGTCGCGGGTTCAAATCCCGGCGTGCGCAAGTAAATTTTATATTATTCATTTGTGCTGTTTCACAATTAATTCATTTAAAAATAATATGCAGTATATTTGCGCACGTTCTAGAGTGAAAGATACTCTCAGTATCGCCCTGGTGAAAGACCACCATTGAAAAATGAAACGTTGCTTGAAATGGCTTTTAGCCGTGTTTGATGACCAGATCTGAATAACCAATAACATTTCCCAATTGGGGATGCCATAGATAGGGATAGTTTCGCTGGCTCCAGCTGGTTGGAAGTAGTTGGAAATCTTGGTATTCATATAAAAAATGGAAATAAAAAAAATCCCTAAGCTACACGAGATTTTTAATATTTGTATATTAATGTATTCAATCTATGATTTCGCTATTACTTGCAAAATTCGTCGTGTGTTTGAATATTTTAAACGCTACCTACCAGACTCTCATTTAGTTAAGTTATCATTTAATCGCAATTTTATTCAAAATATTAATTCTCGTTACAGTTAAAATTACAGGTAATAATTAAACGACGTTATCAACGATATTGTAATATCAATCACGAACGTTTCGATCCCGTTAGTAACCCTTGGATGTTTTAAAAATATTTACTTTAGTAAAAGTGACCTCGGCAGCATGCCAATCAACATTAATATTAATAAGAACACAACGAAGCCATCCGAGAAGAGCTTTAGTCAAGGAAATAACAGATGAACAAATCAACAAAATGAAACTCGTCTGTTTAAGGAATATTCTTAAGAAAGTTTGGACTCAAATTAAGGTCTTAGTTTAGTAAAGTTAATATTGAATCAGCATAAGAAAATAAATACGTAACAAGTACAAAGCAATAAAAATTTGTTAAATAAGTTTCGAAAATAATACATTTTAAAATATTATTAATTTGTTAATTATTTTTTTCAACAATCCTACTGCGTGTACATTTATAAAATGATAAAAAAAATATTTTCTGTTACCCTTAAGACCAAATTTAGACCCGGAAAAGTACTACCTAATGAAATATTATTGCAATTTGGTTGATTAAATTTACAGGGAAAAACTTAACCCCTAGAGTCTTTCGGGGAGATATTTCTCCTAGTTTGAAATGGACTCATAAAAATCATGTTATCTTATTTTGTACTATGGTAATATATTTGATTTAAACTGGGTTAGAAAGAGAAAAAAACGCTTTTTCTATTAGCATTTTAAAGTTTAAGAGCATATTTAAGAAAAATTATCATTTATTATCAAAAGACTCGAGGGGTTAATTGTGAAAAGCATGAAAACGCATTGTTGATCTACTGAATTCTTGTCTCCAATAATGATATTCTGCCTATAAACTAAATTAATTCTGAGATAGTGTCCATGTAACTACAATTTTCGTGTATAATATTACTTTATAGCTCCGTTACAGACTAACACCGAAACCTCTCAACTACACTTAAAACACCTCACCTAACAATTATTTTTATTTTTTTCATCAATTTAATATAATGTAATTTAATATTTTGTAAATGAAATCCTCATCACAAAATCCCAGTAAGTATATCATTTTTTTATTATTTTATTAGAAAAATAAAAAAAAGATAAAAAACATTATTATTATTATTATGCCTCCCAAGCAAGTTGTATGAGATATTAACAGAAAAAATATTTATCTAATATCTGAATCAGTTAAGTCCCTCAAATTGTAAGGCTTTTGCATAAAAATATATATATGATTAATAATTTTTAAAACTAAATAATAAAAGTAATTATTTTTTTTTTTAATTAACTAAATGGACTTCTATAAATTAAATTTGAATGTTAAATAATTTAAATATACGTTATAGTATACTCGATCCAGCCTAAGAACTACCCGCCATGGTTCGAAATTAGGTTCGTACTGCGCATATCCAACCCTACCGCCTTCGTCGCATCACCTCGCGCACGGGTCACGGCTATGCTCCGCCAATTCAGTAGGTTGTAGACTTTCTAGACGGAGAAAGTGGTAGGGTAAGGGAGCGGAGACATGCGCGCCCACAGGTCGTTCTAACATTGAATCTAGAATAGGTAGGTACATACTGTTTAAATATAAGTGAACTTAAAGTTTTGTGTGAGTATAATATGTTTTGAGTTATAATAAAAATCTAAACAAGCTCATAAATTAATATTAGTGCGCATTTTTGTTAGATATTCTGTCATTTTTGTTTAAATACCCGAAATCAATCAAAAGTCGAAATATAAATCGTCAATTTCAAATGAATTATATTAAGATGGATTTGTTCATAAACAAACGATTCTTTCATTTTGCGGTAATGTATTTCCGTTGAATGTCTGTAGATCCCGAAATTCTATGTGAGAGGATTTTTTTCACAGCTTTCCAAAAGGTTATCTGATTTTTTTTAGATATACGCAATCTTTATTTTTAGCTCAAAATATAATTTTCACCACGAAGTATGGAGCTTTGGCATTTGATATGGTTCTGTCAAAGGTCAACTGCCAAACGGTGTCCATACTGTATTAATTAAAACGTCCGATTTTTGACTTGGGGTTAGAAATAACGATTTTACAATCTTAAAATGCGTCAAACATCTTCCATATTTTTCAACGGTTAAATAAGATGACTTGATTTGTTCACGCTTTTTTTGTGTAGTATTTAAATTGTTTTCTTTTTCATAAAAGTAAACTGCCCCGAATTAGTACTGAACGGTTTATTTTATTCACTCAACGAAAAGTAGCTTTCCAAAAGCTGAACAGGGTCATTCCGTTACACAGTAAAGTTGTTCCCCGCATTGAAGTTTTTGTATGTTTGTCGTTAAAGGGGGCCATTACGCTCTAAGTCATCGCCCGAGGCTCTAACTAGGCTCGTAATAGTAAAGTTGATAAAGCTTTCTGCATAATTATTTTACTAATTGACGGGGGTGCTAAGCACTCTAAGCAGGCTTGTCAAAATGCCAACTACCTAATCGTACTTAGTGAATAGTGTACTTCACCAGGTTTTCGTGTATTTACGGCTAAAAATAAGGCAAGTAAAGAACATGCGTGCATATTGTCGCATGATGTTATTATGTTTGTAAATTTAATTGTGAAATTAAGGCTTCCCTGAATGTTTCTAACTTTGACCTGCGCTATTTGTTAAGTACGTAATCGCGTTTATTGTGTTACCAGGCCACTGTTTCGTATTGCCTTGTACGAGTTTACCTACTTTGACTTTTCGAAATGTTTGCTCATTTTGCCAGGTGATAGACGTCTGTGCACATATCCCACTTGCTCACCGTTATTAACCTTCCTTTCTTCTTCTTATCATTTTTATTTGATAGAAGCAATCCAGTACATTGGTTAGAGTGAGAAACATTTTCCAGAAATTAAAATCACATTGTGAGTACCTGCTATTATTCAATAATATTATCTTTTAAAATCATTTATTTTCCTCATAGCACCAACCAGTACCTATCAAACACATATGCATATTTGTTTACTCTATAGTACTTATTTTCTCATCTCTTCATAAGTACTTAACTATTATACTATACTCAAATTATCTGGTATACGTAAACGTAAACAATTATTCTTTTTTTTTCTTATCTCTTTGAACTTAACTTTTAATCTATTTTAATTATTATAATATTCTCAAATTATCTGGTATACGTAAACGGTTACTCTATTCTTCTCTCTTTGAACTTAACTTTTATTCTATATTAATTATCTATTCTGAAATTATCTGGTATACACATTTTTTTTCTATACTATTCTTCACATCTCTTTATATTTAATTATTATTCAGTGTATTATATTACCATTCTATGTCAATACTACCTTCTTCCCTTCTATGTTTGTATAATGGCACTAAATATGAGCAATACTTGTCAATTTGACTGTCCTCAAATCGGATTTTTTCCTAGTTGGGCAGTAAAAGCTTTCTTAGATTTTGTTGTTAAATAATGTGTTTTCAAATAAATAAATATTTTAAATTTTTCCTCGTAATGTATTTAACGTTAAGGAAACATATAGAAAGGGATCGAACGACGGAGGAAAGGACAGTCGGACGGCCAAGCGCTTAGACGTGGTGGGTTAAGTGAGAATGGATAAAAACGATAGTCTTTAGCCACTGGAATACGTAGAAAGGCTTCGCGAATCATAGGTTCAGATATACTGACGAAACGCAAAATGGGTCGACCACTAAAAAAAACTATTGTGTTTTCTAGTTCTTGCGATGGTAATCGAGGATATTTAAAGGTACCTTAGAGCTGCAAGTCCGGAAGTCATATTTTTTTTACGAAATTGGGTGAATAATGCCAATTTCAATATATCGGAAGTCCAATATTTTAAGTAAAGTAAAACCTCAAACCTCTCTACTCAATTTTTTTTCAAATTTGACTTTCGGACTTTCAGCTTTAAAGTACAGATATTGTCTAGGTATCTGGTAATAAATATCAATTTATGTACCTTTTCATGCACCCGGTTAAAGGATTAACCCATAAGCATCGTTTTCAAGCACGCGCGTCGTCAAATCGACGATTTCTAGTAATGCGTGCATTTATCGGGTGCGATGTCGAAAAAAAGGAAAGGATCAAAAAAGGTGTTATTTCGCACCTCGGGCACTAATTTTTTCTTATGCTTATGAATCCGGAAGTCACGGGTTCAAATCCCGGTGGGCTCAAGTAATTTTTTTTTTCAATAATTTGTTTTTATTTCACAATTTATTAATTTAAGAAATTAAAAAATAGTACACATATATATATATATATACACATATGTGCGGCAGGTTACGGAGCGGTGATTACATTCAGTATCGCCCTGGTGAAGGACCACCATTCGGAATTGAAACGTTTCTTGAAATGGCTTCAGCCGTGTTTGGTGACCAGATCTGAATAGCCAGGTACTTCCCCACCTACCTCTCCTCATCTTCTTCCCCTCTCCACTACCTTCAGCCTCAATTGGGGATGCTATAGTCACACTGGCTCCATACAGTTAATGGTTGCTGGGGCAGGAATAAAAATGTTACAAAAAATGGGGACCCTTACAAGGTCGAACTGTGATTTCTGGCCATTAAAGCTCTAAACCAAGGAATAAATGGGTCTCCGATAATAAAAAACTGGAAAGTTATTATGGGTGATTGCAATAATTTTTGACAATGTGTGAAACCGTTTTTTGCTTCTCCTGAACAAATTTGTAATTTCATATGCGTTCTTCTTCCGGGGAGGTTCTCGATTGCTTGATTCGTCGTCATTCGATTGTTTCCTGATTTGAATGTTGGTGTTGAAACCGAGGGTTGAAAGTAGTTAGGTACCTTCCTACAATCTTATATTTAAAAGCTTATTTTTGCCAACCACTTTTTAAAATAAAAATATTTTAACATTTTTCAATTGTGAATACCTATTTATTTATTTATTTAAGTTTTTAATCCAGCAGGACTGGGTGGGTAGTGCAAACCCAGTCTGCCATATCCCATAAAATATATACAATATAAATAGAGAAATGAATATAATAAAATAAATTTAAAAATAAAAATAAAAATAATAATAATAATAAAAATGAAAAAGGTTGAATAAAAGTATTAAAATATATGAGAAAAAATTGTGAACAAAAAAAATATGAAAGGATAATTTGATCAAAATAAAAGAAAAAAAAAAGAAAAACTTAATAGAAAATAGTAACGTAGAATAAATTAAATAAATTAATGTAGGAGAGTACCTACTTGAACTTTTCACGCATTCCATAATATTGAGTTTTAGTTTATGATAACCTCGAGATTTAGTAGGTTAGGTTGGGTTAGGTTAGTTTAGGTTAGGTTAGGTTAGGTTAGGTTAGGTGGAGTCTGGTTGACTGAAATATGCAGATAACTTAAATTAATAATAATATTCATTATGAAAATATTAAATAGCAGTTTAAATTACGAAATAATGAAGGAAAATTAATTCACTTTTCAATTTCCAATCTTAAAATTATGAATTTATATTTGAGAATAATAAGATAATTTTGTCACCACCGTTGGGTGCAACGGGCAAAACGCTAGAGTTAATTGATATACCTACCTAATATTTAATCGACAATACCTCCGATCATTGTTGACGATGTCAAATAATGTTATGGGAGGTAAAAAATATTGTGCCAACAGCATTATTAATAATCTACCATATTTAAAAAAAAATGAAGCGCTTATTATTATTCAATAACGTTGAAAATCACTGTACTAATTTTTTCTTTAAATATAGTATTACGCTTGTAATAGGAGTACGTCCACCTTGACTCGATAAAATGCCTCAAAACTCACAAAATAATAAAAAAGTGAAATAAATTCGAAAATGTTTCAAAACTAAACTGAAAACAAGGAAACCATTTTTCCAAAATATTTTCACCTCCAAATAATTTCGACAATTTCATTCAGAATTTTCGGCGAAATAAAATACCTAACAACCCCAAAAGTTAATCGCATAATATTTTCACCCAGAAGGCACGCGCAGAATATTAAAAATGAACGCAATTTCGTGATGACCGTCGACCGTCCGCGTGTGGCGGGGTGTTAAAAACACATTGTACTCGACCATTTAAAAACAAGTTATATAAAAAAGAATTCCAGCAGTTTACACCACGTGAAGATACAGTTTGACAGGGCCGGTCACCTCGCTACCGGTTAGGGCCGGGGGAGATATTGAGGATGCTGGTGTAGGGGTGAACGGTACATTATGTACATTACGGAGAGGGGCGGTTTCAGAGTCAACGATATCTAAATAGACTCGTGACAGCTATTTCGAAAGGGGTTGGAGTGGTGTTTCTTTACTCTTTACTTGTTTAACACCTATCGATGAAACAAAATAAATAATAAAACTCGCTGAATAAGAAAAATATGTTGAACAATTAACTTTTAACAATTGAAAGGGTGACACCTCTAGTTAAAAAAAATATATGTTAATGATTGTCATGTATATTTTACAAATTAATTGTTAATACCTGAATTATTACTCTGTCGATTTTTTTTAAATGAAATAAAAAGAAGGTTTATAAAAAAAATTGTTTGCAAGGTGTATAATTTTTAATTATTAGCTCATAAACTAACAATCATGGCGCCGTTTCTCCAATGGGGTAGGCAGAGAAGATGATCCATCACACAAATCTATATGAGAGGTGATTTTTCATCTAATTATAATTATTATAATATTGGCATACGCTCCTTGCATCTTTTCATGCAAACATCGTCTAGTACATATTTTTTATTATTCTGACTCTTGACATGATCCGAATCAAGTATTTGATTAAATTTATCGTGACGTGTCTTCCTCCAGCATCTCCGACATCATTCACCATTCATTTTCCCTTTGTTCATATATTCCTCTTGACACGACATTTTGAATTTAGCTACGAATGTATTTAGCTACTTTAGTGAACTTGTGGGAAAGTGTAATATTGTATTGAAGTAAAACGTTTTGTAAAGTATATTACATTACATATAGTTTTAAAACCGAATGGCTATTAATAAATATCATCTTTGAAATGGCTGAAACCACTACAAAATAAATTTAATTTTCAGAAAATTAATAATACTCTGTTTAACTAGATTATGTCATGCGTATGAAATTTGTTTGCGAGTTTACGATTCTGTTATAAATGTAGGGGTATTTTTCGAAGGTTTTTTCCTTAATACTTTCCGAAAAATTGACAGCTACAAAAAAATATTTCTCTCCTTCTGTTGTGGTAAGGAAATTTATAACCTAAATATTAATATTAATACTATTATTAGCGGAGTTATTTTTGAAATCATTCGATTTTTACTCGCCTTCTCCTACATCTCGCTCTATAATAGGGTTGATTACTGCGTGAATCGCATTTGTGTAACCTCGGAGCTTATTTGATTGTTTGCTTGTTTCTTTCGGTTGCGGTGAGGGAATATAATACACGTGACACATTTGACATTCAAATTTCATGGAATTTCGGAGTTATCTGCCTGGCCCCTTTTGATTTGCAGTTTATCGACTTGATTATTGCTGTCTTCCTTGGATATTTAAACACAAGAGAATTTAAAAAAAAAAACGTCTTTAATAAGTAATCTCTTAGATGATGTTTTATTTTATGTTATAATCAAAAGTGGGTGTTACTTCATGCCACCTCTTCGTGATAACTAATTTTATTCATGTACAGCACAATTTTATTCGCGATGCAGATTTTCATGAAAAATAACTGGTGAAAAATATAAGTCCGTGAGTTACCTACTGCATTTTTTAAAGTTCGTTTTAATTTGCCATTCAAATATGGTGTATCCAATAAAAAATGAATAATAGATTTCGGAAATGAAAATTGGAAACCATACACTAAAATTCAATGCACATGTACGAGTTGTTTTTATTCAAATACTGTAATAGTTAGACCGCTTCGAAAATTCATATATTTATCTATGATACTTTAAGGCAGTGGTTGCCAACATTTTGTATACCATGCGCCATTTTTTTCACAGACATGGTCAGATGCGCCATACAACTCGAACTTTTTTTACCTTCTGATTAACTGACAAGCACGTGGTGTATTGCTAGTGCGCAAAACCTAGGTACACAGTATTTGCGAACGTTTGAGTAGAACGCGCCATGGCAACACCTATCGTGACACATTCGGTAGCTGTGAGAACAAAAGCAGTGGTTCCTGGTTCACCGCGAAAAAAATTACGAAACACCGAAAAATTAAAAATATGGATCAGATATGGCGCCCATTTTAAAATAATGGAAACAAGAATACAATACGCCACGTTTGGCGTATGCGCCACGGTTTGGCCACCACTGCTTTAAAGTGTAGGCAAGGGATCGTGTTGAGTTTAATGAGTTGACATTTACTTGTTGGAGGAAACGAGAGATTTATAATCCGAATTTATACCTAATTTTCAGAAGGAGATTTATTACCAAGAACTGATATGACAATAATTATTCGTAATGTATAGAATTTATTAGTAATAATTCACACACGAGGGAAGTGAAGAGAGACGACTGGACCAAGCAAGGAACATATAAGGATAGTCACAGTTACAGATGTCGCTAGGGGCTGAAATGAACTGTCCATATCGGAAAACTGTTGGTAGGTAGATTTGGCCACAATACCAAAATAGACTCTAAAAGGAGTATTGAGTATAAGTGAAAAATCGTAAGAGTTGTAGTTTTCAAGAGATTTTCACTCGTGGGAAATAAATTGAAACTATTAATCATTAGCGATTTTCAAAAAATATGTTGTTAGTAAAAATGACAATATGTAAAAGATGTTCGGTAACGCAATCGGTAGATAGTTCGCTGGCGAGCGGAATGTTCCGAGATCGATTCCGTGTCACTCCTAAAAAATATTTTTATATTTGAATACAAGTATTCGTGGGTTACAAATATCCTAACAATATTTGAAAATCTCCTACAACTATCCATTATAAGCAGAAGATGTTGCTTGTGCAATGGTAGAAACTCATCGGAAACCGATCTATTTGCCAAATCAGCCTTCAATCGGTTTTTACGTATGTTTTCCTTTGATTGTTTTAAAATTATTGCTGTAATAAAACATTATTTTGAAACTTAGATTCTTTCAATGTTTTCTATTTAAATTTTGAACTACGACTAAAACTTACTAAGTTCGTTATTAAAATTACTATTATATGAAAAAACTTATTTAGTTCGTTATTAAAATTACTATTATATGAAAAAACTTACTTAGTTCGTTATTAAAATTACTATTATGCGAAAAAACTTACTTAGTTCGTTAATAAAATTACTATGATATGAAAAAACTTACTTAGTTCGTTATTAAAATTACTATTATGCGAAAAAACTTACTTAGTTCGTTATTAAAATTACTATTACTCAAAAAAATCATATTACATCAATTTAACAATGTCCATGAAGGAGGTACAATGCCGATGATACCGCCTATGGACAAATAAGTTCAACGCATTTAACAATTCGATTCTCCACCCCGAACTATTTGAAACACAAAAATCAACAGCTCTTCTGAAAACAATAATATCATTTCTCAGCATAAATACCAAGATTAGTCATTTGATATAATGTAGGTACTATATTTCAAAATCGTCATGATCTAGGTAGCTGAAAACCCACAATTGTTAATTGTCATCCCATCATGCCTATTGGGATGGGCAATACAAAAAATTTGTAAAACATATAAACTTAACAAAAAAAATTGACGTTAAAGCAATAAAAAAAAATTCCACCAATAACAAAAACTAGAACATTCTTATTTTGACAAACCATTTTCATTTTTTCTAATTTAGAAACAGATAAATCAAAGTGGAATAATAAAAAAGAGTCGTATAAAATCATGTGTTTCAATAAAATAATTTACAGGCAATATTAAATTTTACGTAGTTCTTGGTTCTTGCATGGCAACAGATTATTCATTATTAATGTTCACCACTTGAAACTTGAAATTGCCAACCCCGCCCTGCTATTACACTATGGTCAACCTAACCTCATCTTCATTGTGTATTATCATTAGTTTTCGTATTACCAAACTACTCGAATCCAGTGCTTCATCACAGATGAGCCGCATCAGTCAGTACTATAATACCATATATATTTATAATTCATATAATAGTTATGTATAAAACAACTAGACCAGTTTAAGTCAGTCCTCTATCAATGCGCCAGTAATATTGTACCCTATATATTATATGATGGTAGAAGAAGGAATTTAAAGTATATAACAACCCGACTTGTATGTACAATTTATAAGTCTGGTTGTTCATTATTCGCGAAAGTTTGTTTTTTTTTTCTTAAGCAATTAGTATTTATAAACACCTCCATCATACAAATTTAGGGGGCAGAACACTATTGCATTAGTGAACCTCGCTTAATTTCGTTACGTACCTCCATCTGTAAGCATAAAATACTTGGTAGATTTTTTTTATCTCCATTTTTAGTATAGAGTACTCATTTTGTGGAAACGACTGTTTGATTGATATCTTATAAATATGTCAAAAATAATCATAAAGGATCTCTTAATTTCATAAAGATCAAATAAATTAAAACTATTTTCATTTAGTAATAATCACTAAATATAAATCTAAGCTTTGTGGTGTCCAGGACAGGCTCCGAGGGCGGCGGGGGTGCTTTAGAGGGCGGGGTGGCTGCCCAAGGGGTGGGGAGGGGAAAATTCGGGGCTCGGGGTGATTTCCTGCCCCAGTTGGTTAGGGCGGGGGTGGTGGGCGATGTGGGGCGGTGGGAGAGAAGGGAGGCGAGAGTAATGCCGCAGAGAGCCGGTCGATGCAGCGCCCGACGGTGGAAAGCGCCACCAAATCTTGTTTGTTCCAGAGCATGATAATGTACCCCTAGGTGCGGACTTTTCTTCTTTTTCGACGTATTTTACATACGAGTATGTATGCATATTAAGAAAATACATGTAACACATAATTTCTTAAAACACTTTTTTTCTATAAAAAATTCCCGATATTTATGACAAGAGCACCTTTTTTTTATAATTCTGTCATAAATCGTTTATTAATTCGATCCCTTGAAATAACGAAGTTTTATCTAATACATTAATGTCATGTCATAATGGGCTCTAGAAAATGCTTTTGATTTCATTATCGCATGACAATCCCATGGCAGATGGAACCTTGTTATTCTATAGCGATCGAACTTTAATAAAAAAATCGGGTACTTTTAAAAATTTTCCTCCGTGATCAAAGTAATCGTACCGTTTACAATTTGCATCTATTTTTTCATCCGTTTCTGCGTGCGTGTTTTTCATATACATAGTATCTTATGAAATTATATGAAAATCCACCGATATTTACACCTTTGTGCTGATGATGAACATAGTAAGTCCAAAATGATGGTTTTAATTACCGCAACGCCTATTGGGGTTGGAAGTTTTTATTTTTCGTCTAAATTTTTACGGGAAATCGAAGTTGTAATTGACGACTTTTGGCAGTTCGATTTCCAGAAATTTTACCCAATTTCCGTAATTAGTTTTTTCCAGCTCTGATACTTGAAATACATTTTTTTTTTAGTTCTTTAAATCATAATAGTTGTGTTTCCATTCGGTAACCATAATTTTCAATTATGGTTATTGTACTCATATATTCATTACTGTGTTACCCATCGGCAGACTTTTTTTTTTTTGAAATGAGATACACTCGTTAAATATATGCAACCAAAGATTTATTTAACTAAAATAATATGTCATCGTTTGGATAGAATAAATAACACGTCTTCGTCATCTATCGAAAATTCTGAGACACTTCATATTTATATATTAATCGATCATTTAGTGCAAGACTCTACAATAAGATCAATACTCAGAAATATCCGTTTGTTTACCATTTGCAAAAACCAGCCATACAAAACCTTTATAATTTTGATTTGTACAATTTTAAAATATTAATTTGTATGATTTGAATCTGTTTGAAAGCGGACTATGTAGATCTTTTCAATTTAATATAAACTGGAATAACTAGTTGGCAGAGAAAGCAATCATTTCGTGGTTCAACATATTAAATAAAATGGACATAATTGGAATTTATTTTAACGTTTACTACCGACCGGTTTCGCTTAGCCTAAGCTTCATCGGGGTGCAAAATTAAACAAAACAAAAAATACATAGTGTGTGCTTGTATATACCTACATACAGAAGGAGACACAATATAAAAATAGAATAAAAGAACAGTGAGATAGCAATGGATTATATGTAAATTATGTCAAAGGAACAGAGAAAGAGACGGATAATAATATATGTACAAGGATTATCACAATTATATCGAAAGAGATAAAACGTCAACTGAGAAGGCGATTAAGGAGTAAAGGGGAGATTTTGTTTACGGGAAATATAGCTAATATTAGACTACAAGAAAAAATGAACTGCTTACCAATAATATATTATGGCTATAATTTTTAGAAATCTGCTAAAATATTTCTAGAATAAACGTAGAATTCATACGCACGAAAGAAGATTTTTTAAAATATCAATGATCATAGGTACCTACATAAATAAAATATCTATTCATTTTTTAAATATGTATGCACATCGTATTTCTGTGACGCGTCTTACGAAATCTATAATTTGCCGATATTTTTTTTCTGATATTTTTATAATGATTCTTTCTCATTAAACGGAATAGGGGTTGTATATTCTTCCCTTACGCGAATATAGATGTCAAGGTCAAAAGAAACATTTGAATTTCGAATATGGGGCTTATTAATAATGTATCAGTTTTCCCCTTCGCTTACGCGAATCTACTTCAATTCTTGGTGATTTCCAGTGGCGTACCTGACTTTAATAATTAGCATTCGTTGTTGAGGCTGTGGAACTCATTTGGCTAATTGACAAGTGTCACGGCAGAGCAACGTGTGTGGCTTTTGGATAAGGATACCATGGAGGCCGTAAGCACTGAACGCTTAGTTTCTCTACAATAAATATTAACAGGAAATAACGTTGATAGCTGATATATTCCGGGATTTCGATGGTTTTCCAATGATTTGGTAGAGGGATCCTATGTTCGGATCGATCAGGTAAAGTGATAATTTAGATGTTTTTATATTGTTAAATACTAAACCAAAAAATCGTTTTCAATCAGTTTTTCCATCTCGTTTATGTTAAAAATTTAACGCAGAGTGTTATTAGCGGATGCTCACATTCATGTTCTGCCCCACCCCACAAAGGGGCTTAGAATTATTGCCTTATCGCATTTACTATTTAGTGAAAATATATGTAAAAGAAATAATTTAGTAATTTTTTTTTAATATATTTACATTCGAGTACGTTTGCTTATTTTCCAAAAGACTCCATAATGTGATTAACCAAGATAATGAAATGAAGAAAAATACTCTGGGAAACAAAGTGAATATCAGAAGTTTTTTGAAGGGGGATGTTTTGGTGCGTTTTTTTTCTTTCCTTCGCAGGAAAGGGGTGAAATGATGCACTTAAGGTAGTTTAATTTTTTGCTTTTTTTTAAAATTCCTGTTCGTCCCGAGAGGAATTCAACAACACAGTACCTACATTCTTTCCGGATTAAATATTTTTGTTTTTTAACCGTAGAACACTAACCTTTGTCGAATCAAATACTTTTATTTTACTCTTCGAAAAAAAAATAATAGTAATAATATTTGGATGATTTTTATAGCACCGTTTGTGTGGAAAATCACCTCAACACCACTTTTCCAAGTCTTTATCCTACTGCTAAGTATGGATAATTTATTATAACTTAAGGCTGACGGATTACATCCACCAGATCATCGGTCAATAGCATAAATCCGTATGTACACTGTATCACCAATAAACGTGATGCTGCGTAAAAATGTACATTTAATTTATATTACTTACAGGCAGATATTATACAGGGCCACACTTACCTAGCAGGTCACTTTAGATTAACAGTGTTTATTAGATAATTGTATCTTCAGTTTTCCACGCAGAGGACATAATATTGGATACACAGTGCATTGCATGTTATTGGGGCCTTTTTATTCTAATTATTAATGTTTTCTAATTTTATAATGAGCAGTACAGTACGGTAATTTGATTAGAATTTATCTTCCTAAATATGATTCGTTGATAACAAGCAGATTAAGATAGAAGGCTAAGATAATGTTTTATTAAAATATACTCGTATTTATAGGTAATACTCAATAATAATAATAATATAATAAGTAATAATAATCAATAAGGATATGAAAGCTTAAAAGGTACGTTTTTAGCTCGGACCAAAATTTTGTTGGGTTTATTATGCATCTTAGTTCAGGGGGGGGGGGGGTTGATTCCAAAACTTGGGTCCTGATACTCCATAAACACGATCTCCTTCAACATCTTGTACTGATGCACCGTTTTCGTGTAACCTTTTAACAGACTTACAAAATAAAATTGTGCTCAAGCAAACTCGTCTCGAATCGATGAAGGTTTGTATTAATGTGATTTTTCAAACATGAATTAATTCTATTTAATATAGGTTATAAATCAGGTATCACTCAAAAATCGTATGTACAAATTCTAACAAAATGGTTTTTTTTTTAAATATTTTATTTACCTTCAGACTTCATGTTTGATTCGTGTGGCTTTCTGATGTTCGATGTCATATCTGGTATGTTTGACCGGTGAATGGCTGAATGGCTGGGTCCCACCCAGATGTCGTCAGTTTAATTCCTCAGTGACTAAGTCGTCCGCCGCGATGCAAGTAACATTTTCCGCTTTCTGTGATTGTAGTAGGAGATTTTCAATTTAAATTGTGTACGGAAAATTTGTTTTCCAGCGTAAATTGGTCGTTTTTAATTTAATTTAATTTATATTTTGTATATTCTTAAATTATTTTTTTAAATTTTTTATCATTTTTCTATACTTGAAATTATTTTTTTAGTATTCATTTATTCCTGAAGATGATAGCATTGCTACCCACAAATAATTGTTAAAGGTCCCTCTAAAATCCTGAAAAATCATTTCCTTTATTGGCCTATATTTCATAATGTAAAACAAAAATAAATAAATTACTTCTAATCCGTACTAGATAGTTACTATACTTTTTGATGAAAAGGTTTAGGTCAGTATGTTGACCTCAAATTCAAAATTAAGTTTTGTGTGAAGGAAGCTATGCAGCCGTTCCTCTTAATAAGTTAAAAAATAAAGAATTAACGCAGTTTCTTGAAATAACTAGTTCGTTGTATATACTTGTTATTATTTTTTTTAATGCATGCCCGAATTGAAAATTGATATGCAATAAACGTATACTATAAACGAGATTTTATAATTCAATGTTTTTTATTAATTTTCAAGGTCATAACCCTCAAGACATATCTCAAGAAGTGAAGTCCAAATTTTATTAAAAAGGTAAAATATTCTTGCACTAGGTTCAAAAATATATTAAACACTAGACATAAAATATCAAACTTTATCTCTAGATAAGACAAAAAAACTGTAGTGTTATCCATTTAACGTCACCTTGTCTGGGCATGACTTCATGAAATCACGGAGCGTATCATTAGAAGCACTTGATTAAATTAGTATTCAAGTACTCCCCTGAGTCAATACACCCCTGACGTATCAGCATAAATCTTATCATCGCGGAATTAGAATCATAAACTGTTATCATTAACAGAACAGTAATAATTAACTGACAATAATACGCTGGGGAACACTCACTCGTAACTGTCAACATTGTATCACACAAACACTTAAAGGATACTTACCGACCAACGTAATAACGTGCCTACTTATTGAAAAAATGACCAACCATATTTGAACAAACGCAGTATTATGTTTTTTTTATTTGTTAAAAGAGTAAAAGAAGGAAACAAGTACATTAAGTATGCTAAATTAATGCAGCGTACATAAGATCCTTACAAGAGTAATGTTTACTAGGGGTTAAAAATATTAACTTATGAGGATTTTTTCCGACTGATAAAGATAACTTGAATATTTATCTAGTAAAACAGCTCATCATTTTTTGTTCAGTTGGCCGTCTTACGAAAAATAATAGCTTTGTCATTAATTGCAGAAATGAGGATGATGTTTAACTTTAACCGCTGTCCACACCAGCAACCATTTTTTTTGTAAACGTATATCGAATTTTAAGATGCAATCAAAGAATATTTAATAAATTACCTTATTCATCCGGCTGATGTGTTCATTTTAAAGTATTTATTTATTTTGAGACATAAAAACACGCAAATCGGTAGAAAAGTACATTAGGATTGATATTAGAATAGTGGAGCTGCATCTTGTTTAAGTATAGCTTTGATTCTTAAATCTTCGATTGAATCATACATTTTTCAACACTTTTACATGTTTTTATTCTGAGTTATGAGCCAGTAATAATAGATTTAGTTTAATAATGCTGTATAATATGTTTGTACCAAACCCACATAGTTTTTAGGTAGTCAAAATCCCACTATAAATCCGATAGTTTCATGAGTTCCACACAAACGTAGTTACAAAATCAGCAGAGTCATGGAAACTGGCTAAACGGTTCTAAGCGCCGCTCGGTATGACCTCATTATGAACCCTATTATGACCCCAAGGATATATATTGGACCGCAGTTTCATTGATTATCGAGAATATGACACTTTAATTTCCGACTCAACCGCTCAGAGTCCTTTTCCAGACCATTTAATGACGCCAGCCACTGAACAGATAATCCTTGGAAGTGTACTGTCGCCAATTTACATTTCATTTAAAATTCCTTTCGACTCCCATTTTCATGATTTGACGACTGTTTCAACATTTTAGGCTTTGAAAATATTTGATCAATTTCACCATAAGAATAAAATTACGACCTTCTGGAAAATCGACATACTCACTAGATACGTAACTCTTCGGTGATGGCAATAAGACAATGACTGTATTTTAAATCACCTTCTTAGCGAAAGCGGGAAGTTTATATTACTAATATTCATACTTTTCATCAACAGAGTTATTTTGCAAATCTTTCGATGTTGGCTCGCGTTCTCCCATATCTCGCTCTATAATAGGAGCGATTACTGCGCGAATCGCATTTATGTAACCTCGGATTTCATTTGTTTTTCAAATCAATCAAATTTGATTGACATTTTCATTCGTTTCATACTTCAGTAAGGTAGACATTTGCTTGGACTCTATAAAATTCCCCAATTTTGCTTAGTTCAAGCGGCGATCATAAAAATATTACTGAAACATCGTAAAATAACACTTTTTATACAATTCTGCATTAACGACCTTCTGCCAGAGCTTAGCGACTCACGGATTGGTTGCCATATCTGCGAACAAACGAGTAATTACATGAACTACGCGGATGGCATGGTGCTGCTCCCCATCGATTAATGCGATGAGACGACTAGTGCGAATATGTGAAGAGTATGAAAACTCCCATAACTTGCTGTACAACTCCAAAAAATCAGTTAACGTTGTATTTAAACACAAGAAGGAGCCACTAAATATCCCACCAATCTGGCTACAATTAAATATACTGCTTGCGGATTCACAGATTTAATATCGGGGACATATCCTTACAGAAGACATGAATAATATGGAACGACAAAGAAGAGCCATTGATATACGCGCCGGAATGCTCTCAAGGCGGTTCTACCACTATAGCAACGATATCAGGAAACTGCTTTTTAAGATATACTGCACTGCACTGTACACATCCGAACTGTGGATACAATTCTCAGCAATGGGACAAACTAAGAATGTGATACAACAACGCATACAGGCAACTTCTGCAACTTCCAAGGGTCTGCAGTGTCTTTTCGTTGTTCACAAATATAATAATGTATATATCTCATGTAATACTGCACATTGAGTTCGCACTATCCTCCCAATCCTGCTGGATTAAAAACTTAAATAATGAAATAAATTATTATTAATTGATAAACTAAAGTTCTTAAAAACTTAAGACAAGATTTTTGTGCATAGCGCAAAGGGTAACAATTATTTTTATAAACAATAATTATTAGCCTGAAACACTCATCCAAATTGAAAAAAACCTTTCCGAGCAAAGATAAATGTATTTATTTTTCTTATTTATTTTGATATCTTATATATTTTAATATTTATTTATTTTGGATTTAGCCGTTACAAGCCTTTCTCATACTAATAAAGTTGGTTGTTTACAGGTGAAAATATAATAAAAACAGTAATTATTGAATGGAACACTAGTATATATTGATTAATTTGGCGGGTTTGCGATAAGCTGACGTAGCTCAATGGTAGAGCATCTGCCCGGCAATCAGAAGGGTGCAGGTTCGAGTCCTGTCGGCGACATTTATCTTTGCTCGGAAAGGTTTTTTTTCAATTTGGATGAGTGTTTCAGGCTAATAATTATTGTTTATAAAAATAAATAAATTATTGTTTACCTATGTTTGTTTTCACTTAAAGCTGAGAGATCTCGCACTTTTTTAACAGGAATTACTAGTTTACGTTATTGGTTCAACCACCGGCCGTAGTATATATAATAATTATTATTTTATGTTAACTAGGTATCGGCACTTACATAGAGCTTTCTTATGAGTATGGGTAGTGTTCTCCACACTTGGAATTCACCACTGTTGTGGGTGATTTTTAAGCATTTTATTTACATTATATTGTTATATGAGAGGACAATGGCACGGTTTTCTTTTGGGTATAACGTTTAGATACACTACACAATCTTAACTTTGAAGCTGAAAAACTTTTTGGATTTTGCAATAAAACCTGTCAAACAGTGAGCTCTTATGACATGAAAATTATATCGATTTTTATGTAAAGTTAACGGGTAAATACTACTATTTTTAGCTGCCAACAGCAATTCCGATGAGGCAATGGGATGTTAAAAATCGGTTTAATTTTATTCTTACGATATGGAAAAGGAACCGGTATTCTCCCGACTATAGACCATACACCATAACGCTACGAAGGTTGTCTTTTTTTAATAAATCTTGTAGATGGGAAATTTACGTTACGTTTCGATCCCTTTCTATCTTCTTGGAAGGTTGATTACAAACTTCGTCGGCAATCCTTGTCCTGCGTGAATTTTGTAAATTAATTACTGTTTTTTAAACTTGGCATTTCTGGAGTCAGATTCTTTTTCGTAATTCTTTTCAATGTTCTATTACTATGCCTATCAAATTATTTCACCAAGTTCCTGCATTCAAGTTACTTGCAATCGCTAATCAGGAACAAATTCTATTCTACAAAAGAATTTCACAAAAGATAAAAAATAGGTTTTTATTTTTAATGAAAAAATTATTTGTTTTAAGACACTTTATTTTATTTATATATATCACCACCCGGCTCAGCTTTGTGAAGCGGGTCAAGGAAGCAACTGTAGGAAGGGATTTATTAATGGGGGTCATGAAGATGCCCGGATTATATAAAAGAAGAAAAACAGATTCCGGTAGCTCGTTCCACATGCGAGCCGCCTTCCCAAAAATCTACTGAAGAATCGAACCGTTCTCATGAAGCCAACATCAACTGTGTTTCTATCTATCATGTTTCGCGTATGTGCACCGGTGCACTGGGGATCAATGCTGCTAGTTCCTTCGAGCAGGCTCAATTAAAATACCTCTAAAACAGACTCAGCATATGCATCTGTGCATTAGAGATGATAACCGGTCTGTTAACATCGGGTTGTCAACTATACGAACCGCCCTCCTTTGCAGAAAGTCAAGCAGGTTTATCGGGTGTTTAGGGGCTTATTCAATTATTGGACGTACTTAAGATTTTTACAGGGTTATCAGTCGGTCACTGTTGAAAAATCTGCTAGCCCTATACAACGCTACCTGTTTTTCAGAAGCCAGATTAACTCGGGCTTCGATGAAGCCCCGATACATGAGCTGGTCCGAAATACTTACTCCAAACATTTCAATGGATTTTTATTGAGGAAGGTGTTCCCATCAAACAGTACCAGTCATTGATCTCTTTGCCGAAATCAGAAACGCTTGGGTTTTTGAGATTTTGAAGCTGACCAGGTTGGCAACTTTTTGTCTCGATAGATCTCCAGCTATTCGGACGTCAACAGTGGAAGGCGGCTTGTCAAAAAGATAACTATCATGAACACGTCATCCGCGTAGCAGTAGATTGGTGCACATTCAATGAAATCGGAATCAAATAATCCATCGTTGATTACCGATTCGACGATATACTAGTGAATTACCCTCAAAGCTGATGGTAATGACATTGAGAGCTGAAAACCTTTACCTTTATTTGTAATAACTACCGTTGTTATGTATATTTTTTTAAATATTTGTTCATAAAAATATTTTTAATTTTTTTGAAAGTAGGTGTGATATTAATAAAAAAATGAATTATAAGAGTAAGTAGAAAATATTAAACTTGTACAAACGATTTGCATAATTAATACACATTTTATTTAAAAATATATATTTATTAAAGTAAGTATTTCCCTCACAGCTGATGGTAATGACCTTAAGAGATGAAAACCTTTACCTTTTTTTTATAATAAGTACGTTGTTATGTATATTTTTTAAAAATATTTGTTTATAAAATTAATTTTAAATTTTTAGAAAGTAGGTATGATATTAATAAAAAAAAATTATAAGAGTTATTTAAAAAAATAGTTTACTTTTACAAATGATTTGTATAATTATTACACATTTTATTTTAAAAAATACATTTATTAATGTATGTATTTCAGTTGAGGGAGTTAACTACCCCAGCTGACCTTCACCTCCAAGAAGACAACACAGGACGCCCCGTACTTCATTCCTCACTTCACCTTGTCTAGTAGATAAAATAGTGCATTGAACTCTCAAATAAGATTACATTATCTAGTTCCGTCTTATATCGATGCATATGTACTCAATACAAAACGTCAACATCCGTTGCGTAACTGATAATACTATTTTGTTGTTTTGTACCAAATAAACTTTAGATATTAGATTAATCAGGACAGCTATAAAAGTGGCTGCCTCACCCTAGGTGAATTAATCTATCTTGTCGAGTGAATCCAAGCAGTTGCTTGTCGTATTGCTCACATGATAATTCCTTTTGAAATTGTACGTTACTTGTTGTATTTTAAATGTTATAAAATAAAGGATAATTAAATTCAAATATTGTTTAATTATTTGAATCAAAGTGAACAAGAAAAGTTAACTGGCGCCCAGTACGTGGGTCATAAAATTCGGGGAAGCTGTTAAACTTGGCCGTAGCCAGGACTCCCTAGGTGTTTTTAAATACCTCAACGCGAAGGACCAACCAAAAAAAAAAATCGTTAACTGCGACAACATTCATGTAAGTACATTTTTCAATTGTTCGTCTATCCCATCCGTATGATAGATCCTTTCCCTACCTTATCCAAAAGGTTAGAGATAAAATCCAAAAAAAAATCTTTTTATAAAATGGCACAGCCAAACGAGAGATCCGCTCTCCAATACTCAGAGTCGATTCTGGAGTATGACGGTTCTGCGCAAGATATTAATTTGTTTATAAAATCAGCTAGGGGTTACATTGCACGAAACGGCAATACCCCAAGCAATGTCGAAAGAGTAATTTCGAGATTGCGCGGCAAGGCATTACAGGTGATCCTTATGAACGATCACGAAAATAATATCGAAAAAATTTTGGAATCGTTAAAAATTGAATGTGGTGACAACAAGTCGGTCACATTACTTCAGACCGAGCTAATTAACTTCAATCGGGGAAATAGAGATTTCGGAAACCTGATTCATGAAATGAATCAAATATTATTTTCAATAAAAATTAAAATTTCGGACCAATATGGACCAGCGAGTGCGCAGCTCCTAATGGAACCATATAAAGACACGGCACGTAATACGTTGTTAAATTTTTTACCCACACATATTAAATGTGCAAATCTAACAAAAATTACGACACCCTGTGTGTTGAGATACGTATGTTGGAGGCGCATGGTGAACTCCACTGTAACAGAACTAAACATGTGCCTAATTCCCCACAACCAACGCAAAATAAATTTCACCCAACTCAGTTCGGACAAAACTTCAATAGAACATTTAATAACCCACAATATAATCCAAACGGTTATAGAACGAATCATACCAATTTTAATAATAATAATAATTATAAACCGTGGCAACACAATAACTTCACGAACAACAAACCCGGACAGAATTTCGGGGTTCGAAATAATAACATGTCGCAACAAAATAATTCTAAATATCTAGGAAACCCACAACGCCGTAACGAGGATGTTAGTATGAGGACAGCGCCTATGCCACGCTCGTTCAAAGGCCCAGTCATAGACTTGGGTAATGGACGTACGGCACAGGAGCTATTTCAATGTGATCACGGAGGCCAGGATTTTTGGGCGAACGAAGAAGATCCCCAAAAAACCTCGTCCAACTAAACCACATTCATTAATTTATTTATTTAATGGACTTCCATATGTAGAAGCTCCATAAAACATAAATTTTTAATCGATACTGGTAGTTCAAATCATTCAGGCTCTACTCATATATATATATATATATTTTTTTTGCAACTAAATTAACAAAGAATTTTCGGTACGAACGGCGCACACCATAACGACCCATAGAGGTACGGTTGTGACGCATTTTGAAAAAAAAAAAAAAACTCCAACAAAGCAAGTTCAACTATTCCATGTAATGGACATAATCGAACTTGATGAATTATTGGAGAATAATGAACGTGGCTGTACAAACCATGTAGCCGACTTATTATCTAGAGTAGAGATCCATCATAGTGAGGTTAGTGATGATCAATACTCGTTACGAGTGGAAATCACTTCGGATGCCCAGAGTGTCGCCGACACCATGCATAGCCATGTGGACGATAATGGAGGAATCCCGATTCGTCACAAGCATCCACCCCCACGTATGAATAGGATATTTACAGAATCATGTAATCAGGAATTACGTAAATTGAAAACAAAAGAAGCAGGTACGGATCATGTTTGGTGTATCCCCCTCGATAATGCGCAATGTATATTTTTAAATTATGTAAAATATTTAAACAAGAATAAATATGCGGTAATTATCAATGACGACAAGTTATACCAAATCGTCAGTGAATGTTGTAGAAAAGAACTGATTACAGTTATATTTTAATTACAATAAATTTATAAGAAATAATAATGTAACCTTACCTAATGTAGGCTTAGAACGTTTAAAATATTTAATTGACCATAATAAAGCATTGATAGATAACCTTATTGTAACTAGACATAAACGAGGTCTTACAAATGGTATCGGGTCGGTAATTAAATTAATAACGGGAAATTTAGATGATAATGATATGAATAAGATAACGCAACAAATGGAAAGTAATCTACATTTGAATCAACAACGAATCTCTGTTACTTCGAAAACCTTAGAAGATTATTACACTAAACTTAAAAATATTTCACTTAACCAATTAGTTATATGGGCTCAAATAAGCCACGATCATTATGAAGATCAAACTGATTTGTTGATCACCCATTTAATTTATCAAACGGAAACAATAACTGAATTAGTAACTAGAATCACGGAAGCAATTACTTTTGCCGCTCATGGAATGTACCACCCTAGCATTATTAAACCAAAAGTCTTCATGGACTCAATATCACAAATAAATTCAGAAAACTTATTTTCTAAAGACTTTGATATTATTCAACGCTTTTTACAAGTTCAACTCATAAAAACCAAGCAAACCTTGCATTTTATTCTATCCCTTCCACTAGTAGAGAATACAGTATACATGTATTATGAAATTATTCCCATAATATCCAAACCAGGTACCCAATGCTTCCAACCCCACCTCCCATCCAGACGAATATTGAGAGATGGAAAACAAATGTATGTCGCAAGCAAATGCCAAATAATCTCGGACCAAAACAGCTTATGTAACAAAGAAGTAAATACCATTGATGATTGCACCACCTTGGTGTTAGAAACCCAAAACGAGCAGAACTGCAGCCTTCACAAGATCACATGCCCAGAAGAATATACCCATATTATAGGAGACAATATGATGTA
This sequence comes from Halesus radiatus, assembly GCA_022606495.2. Classification (NCBI taxonomy): domain Eukaryota; kingdom Metazoa; phylum Arthropoda; class Insecta; order Trichoptera; family Limnephilidae; genus Halesus; species Halesus radiatus. The sequence goes on from JAHDVE020006357.1 coordinate 57,203, forward strand.
TGTATTTCGTAACAAGCCCACCCCACTACAAGCACATTGCCTACAACATAAACAGAGTATTGTTATTTCTAAATCGGTACTCGTGACCAACGATGAATGCAGCATACAAGGAAAAACATTTAATATGGGACGGACTATCAACAAGGAAACATTAGTCATTACGTATTCCAGAGAAGAACTACATGTATTAAAGTTACCCACATTACATATGGACGAAATAGAAAAACCACACGAAGATTCCAGCATCACCACCAACGTGACAGAAACCACCTCCACCAGTGGAAGTCTACATATCACACTAACAAGTTGCCTAATAATAATGGCAATTGGATATATCCTATGGAAAATATGTAAACTCTTCGCATCCCGAAGGAGTTCCCATTTAAAGGGGGGAGAGTTAACTACCCCAGCTGACCTTCACCTCCAAGAAGACAACACAGGACGCCCCGTACTTCATTCCTCACTTCACCTTGTCTAGTAGATAAAATAGTGCATTGAACTCTCAAATAAGATTACATTATCTAGTTCCGTCTTATATCGATGCATATGTACTCAATACAAAACGTCAACATCCGTTGCGTAACTGATAATACTATTTTGTTGTTTTGTACCAAATAAACTTTAGATATTAGATTAATCAGGACAGCTATAAAAGTGGCTGCCTCACCCTAGGTGAATTAATCTATCTTGTCGAGTGAATCCAAGCAGTTGCTTGTCGTATTGCTCACATGATAATTCCTTTTGAAATTGTACGTTACTTGTTGTATTTTAAATGTTATAAAATAAAGGATAATTAAATTCAAATATTGTTTAATTATTTGAATCAAAGTGAACAAGAAAAGTTAACTAGGGAGACACCAAATATTGCACCAAATTAAGATTTCACAAAAATTAATATACATGTAAAAATCACAAGAACTACATGACGTCATGTTCAAAGTTACTTGATGTGACGACTGCCGATAGGTACTGCCACAACAACCCTATGACGTCATATAACCATTTTTACTATTATAAAATAATTAGTTGAACCTATAAACCATTTCATAGATTCATGGTTTGGGTTTTAAAGGAAAAATAATACTGTTTGGTATCTCCCCCAACTGAAAAAGTTTATATTATTTTTTAGGTTGTCAGCATCTATCGGGAAATGTCATATAAAATAACTTTTAGCACGGCACCCTGTGATTCTTTCAAATTTTACGCGTATAAATTTTCAAAAAATAGTATTTTTAAATGAACTCCCCCAACTGATACAGCTGTTTCTTATTGTAATTAAATTCAATCAAAATGTTTTTTTTTAATAAAGTGCGTATTAAAGATGCTATACAATTGAAAAATATTATAAAAAAATGTATAAATGCAATTTATTAAAATCGAGTTTTACAAATCAATCTTGAGAATAATATTTATTGTTCGAGGCTAATTAATGATTTTAGCTTTATAATAAAATTCGAAAGGTCATATGATTTTTTTTTTCATTTTTCAAAGTTATAAGTTTGTTTTATTTTATCTTTATACCGCTGCTATGCTTCTTTACAAAAAGTGATTTAGACTCAAATAAAACAGTTCCGCAGTTCTTCCGTCCAAGAACATTTCAACATCTGTCTTTAATGCGCTTCAAAATTCAATTACACCCCCACTGACGACAAACAAATGAAATTTCCATCGAGTCGGATCTCCGGCAAGGCTGGGACATATAAACCCCTTTTAGGGATAGGACCTTCGCTTCCTCGTTCATATAATATCAGTACTATACTGTAACACACTTTAAGGCTCTATCGGAGACCTGCTTTAATATTGTATTATAGAAATGTGTTGTCTTTTCTCTTTAACTTTTTGAGAGGCGTTGTTATTGATGTCTTAAAAAATCGTATTTTTTTTGCTTTTGGCGGTGTTACATTCGAAACTTTTTACGAATTATACAGCTTCAGTTGAACTTGTAAAGAGGACTGTAAATACAATTTTTTTTAAGGATAATGATGTTTGATGGAATTGGGTGAAAATGAATATAGAATACAAACAAGAGAGAAAAGGATAACAAAATCACTTTCCATGGAAACATCTACGAAGGAGTTCTGGCACTTATTAATTGTTTTTGTATTTAATTCGTAGAATTCCATTTAATTTTATTTATTATAAAATTTAATGTAAATCAAATTTAATAATGTTATTATTAAGTTCTGCAAGTATTTTTAGGTTTTGTTATCTGTTTCGACGTTCAAGGCCATTTACAAACTGTTCAGGTTCAGGCACACTAAACAATCGCTGTATACTTTATTTCATTAACACTGTTACCCTACGACTATCCAGAGCACTGAACCTTGAGGTAATTACTACAAATCGGAAAATACGAATACGAAAAAATGACATTTCTTCATAACGAACAACACTAAGCAGCCGCGGCGAAAATCCTTTTATTTTTCCTTGTTCAAAACAAAAGAACTCGAATTTGCACTTTCTACTGTTCCATTTTCCAAATAGTTTCAAAATAAGTAGTGAAGCAAGATAGGAACTGGATAAATAGTACCACGGTAGGAACCAGCCATACTTCCATTTCAAAATCGAACTGGCTTTAAAAAAAAATGTATGTGAGTACCGCACAAAAGTCCCAACTGCTACTAACCATCTGAAGTCAGTGAAACAATGTTATCCGCAGATGGGGTATGTTGCGAGGCTGGAGAGATATATGGGGAGGAGAAGGATATGGGAAGAGAAAGGTTGGGAAGTATCTGGCTATTCAGATCTGGTCACCAAACACGGATAAAGCTATTTCAGGCAACGTTTCGATTCTGTCGATAAGTGTCTTCCACTTTGAAACGTGCCGCAAATATAATATATTTTATTTATATTATTTTATTAGCAGAAATGAATACTGACCTTATTTTAGGCACACTATCACGCCCACAAAAAACAAAAAACTCGGTTTCTCTCAATGGGGTGAATGTATAATTTAGTTTTATAATTCAAATAAATGTCCAATTCCATAAATCTTTACTACAGTGGGTGGCCATCACATTAGGACCACTTAATGTTTGTCATTTTAAAAATAATATACGGTTTAATTTCACCTATGAAGAGTTAAATATTTTGTTATCTTTTTCCATCTAGGCATAATTTATCATAACAACCTTCCTTCAAATTTAAAAACCATAGAATATATTCATGAATTCCAACTTAAATCGAAATATTACGTGAAACTACCATAACAATTCTTTATTTCCCATTAGTTTTGTTAATTAATCAGTTTTGTTTTAAATCTGTTTTTTTTTTTTTAATATTAATATTATTTGTATAATTGAACGAAAACTCAAGCTCCCTTACCAAATACAAAAACCTTGTTTCTTTATGGTGAGGAACAACTATGTGATGTCTTTTGTACTCTATACTGTGTTATTCTTTATTTATTAACTTAATTGTTAAAAAAATAATTTAAAACTTTTTATAATAAATATGATGCGTGCGTTCTATTCTATTGAAATGTCCTCAAAGAAAAATCTGAAAAAAGTATTAAGCAAAATCTAATTGAGCTTATCGTGATCTGGCACCATGATCCAGAATTTTGGAAAACCATAAAAAAATCCTTTGCAACCAACCATGCCACTGCGTATTGAAGCTGTGCCGTTAAAGGGAGTTTTATTAATTTAAATTTTTTTAGTACCTAATATGTGTGAATTGTTTTAATTTTTATTAAACAATAAACTGTGAATGAAAATATAAACTTTAAAATGTAATATTATTACGATATATTATTTTATTTTAAAACATCTAAATATTTATTAATTGTTTTTGTGTTTAATTCGAAGAACACAATTTAATTAATTTTTTAAATTTAATGTAAATCAAATTTAATAATGTTATTATTAAGTTATGCAGGTATTTTTAGTCGTTATTATTGTGACAGCTGTTTCGGCGTTTAAGGCCATTTTCAAACTGCCAAACGCCGAAAGAGCTGTCACAATAATAATAACTAAAAATACTTGCAGAACTTAATAATAACATTATTAAATTTGATTTACATTAATTTTTTTTTAAAATCTAAATATTTGACAATTGCAAAAAAATGACTGGTCCTAATGTGATGGCCATTCGCTATAGTGCTCGTATTATTGACAGTACCTTTTAACTCTCCACATAAGTGCGCGAAGCTTTCACCCATAAAGAAAACTGAAATAAAATCGTTTTTCGTTATTATTTCCAGCCATCGTTCAGCCCTCAACTTGGAGCTTTTGAAATTCCGATATCTCATCGGCCCACTCCGCACGCCCGTGATATTTCACACGGAGCAAGGGTGCGCGCCGTTCATAACGTCTTTTTGTACCGTCTGAAACGGCCTCAAGGGCGCTTGGACATTTTAAAGCTTCTATTCCATATCAAAACCCATTTAAATCGGGGAAGGTGCAATACTCGGAATGTGTGCTCAAGGGAGCGCTATCAAGGACCTCCAAATGGATTTTTTTCTTTATGGCACACTGAAAGGAAAAGATGTTTTGCCTCATTTATTTTTAAAACATTTTATTTCGCTGGAATCGATTTGCCAAGCGTTTTTTTTCAAATTTAAACATACTACAAAACGTTTCTGCTTGATTTGCTTTAAAATTGAAATCTTTTCTCAATTTTTAAAAGTTTTACTTTTAAATAATTTTTTCCAAAATGGAAGTTAATGAAATAATATAATTTTATAGAAATAAAATAATTACTCGTACAAAATTAAACTTAAGAGTTTATTTTTGTACCCCCCTGACGTTTGCGTTAAGCAAAACTGGTAGTGTATAATAAATTAAATAAATCTTCTGGTTATAAATAAAGTAATTGAATTAATATGTATTCATAAATTAATTACAAAATAAACTTTGTATTCACCACTTTATAAACATACATTGATATCTACATGTTTCGAAAGCGATGCTTTCATCGTCAGGAATATATGAATTCTATTATGTATAATGTGGTGAATACTAATTATATTTTTTAAATTCATTTATTAATAATGACACCACAACGTGAATACCAATTGTTTGAAGATATTATAATATATATTCTCTACGGCATACGTCCTTGAGAACATGAAAAGAGAATGAACCATATATTAACGAAATCCTATGATTTGCTTTCAACAGAATTAAAAATTCTACCCCATAAAAATAACTATCGCCCAAGAAAATAGTTTTTCATTATTTTTTCTTGGAAAGAATAAACTTGAAAATTTATTCGTACCTCGTCCAAATATTTAAATTTAATTTAACATGTTTTTCTTTGGAACTGACATAAATCAACTAGTTTAAATTTCAACATTTTAAGATTCACGGTATTCTGCTACTTCTCCTTAATCAAGGAATTTCTTTGAGAAACTCGATTTTTGAGTGCTAAGTAAATAATTTTCCTTTACAAAGATATTGTACAATCTCATAGGACGGAAAGTCAGGCATTACAAAACACAGAGTTCCGTAAGAATACCTTTACTCTCGACTGTGCGGAGTCAGTGCCACTATGGTGTCGCCAATTTTGAATATATCGTGAAGCCGAAGGAGATGGAGTAGATGAAATTTAGGTAGTACCTGGCTCTTTTATCTGGTCAGCCAACACGGCTAAAGCCATTTCAAGCAACTTTTCGATTCTGAGTGGTGGTCTTTCACTAAGGGCATTTACCATTCTGGAACGTGCTGCAAATAAAACATATTGTTTTATTTGATTTGTATTGTATGAAATGACACATACAATATGCTAATACTAATATCTGTGTCGATGAATACAATTTATATTGTTTCAGCAAAAATGTCATGCTATTACTTAAAATTATCTAATAGTGATCGGGCTATTTATACAATGTTTCACTTGGGTCTCCCTTTGTGTCTCTTGTGTCTCTCTTTGTAGCTCGTGTCTCTCTTGCTTCTATTTGTATATGTATGTCTTATTTATCATTTGAGCGAGTTTTTGTAATTTCATGTACTTTTTATCCTAACTGAGTTTTTGTAATTAGATTCTTCAAACGGAAGTGTAAAAACCCAGACTAAATAAATAAATTTATTTTATTTATTTTACACAGATTACTTTATTATATTTTATTGTTTGTGCATTTATTTTCACATCAGTTACTAATAATTGGTTACCTACTCAAAATACGACTAATTATTATTGCGTGCGATTATGTAGGTACATTAACTTCACCCCGTTCTCGCTTTTGGCCTACCTGCCATTCTTAATTGCCCGCCAATCGAACTTGTAACCGCCATAACTTCCAATTGAAATTCCCCAATATCTTGATATTCTTGAAACATCATCTTTACTAACAATCATACCTTCACCTTCCCATCCTAACATTATTAACATTCCCTATTCCTGGAGTTTAATTAAAAGTGAAATGCGAGAATCACAAGTGCATAGTGAAGAAAAATAGCAACCTACAGCGACTGGGGAAATCGGAGGGTCCTTGTTTTTTTCCTAAATCGTATTCTTCTCACGCATCACGCAAACGGTCCTTCAAAGTATTTACATAAAATTTACTATCGCTGTTTTGCATTATACGACGGCCTCCATGGTCGAGGGGTAAGGCTCTCGCTACGAATCCGAAGGTCGCGGGTTCAAATTCGGAATGTTCGACGGAAATTCGGTTCAATGTCGGGTCGCAAGTAAATTTTATTTAATTAATTTGTGTTGTTTCGCAATTAATTAAATAAAGTAATATATAGTATATTTGCGCACGTTCCAGAGTGGAAGATACTCTCAGTATCGCCCTGGTGAAAGACCACCATTCAGAATTGAAACGTTGCTTGAAATAGCTTTTCGCCATGTTTGGTGACCAGATCTGAATAGCCAGGTATTTCCCCACCTTCCTCTTCCCCTTCTCCTCCCCAATACATTCAGCCTCACAACATTCCCCAAATGGGAATGCCATAGTCTCACTGGCTCCCGACGGTTGGGAGCAGTTGGGACTCTTGTGCGGTATTCATAAAAAAAATAAATATATATATATATATAAACCTAGTCATTGCGACCAATTTATGTTTACAAATTACTAACTATGGCCTACATAATATTGAATTTTATCCTGCTTAACTTAATGTGGTTTTGACAATTTTTTTCCAATTTATTAATCTGTGTAATTTTTATGGTTTCAGGCAATTGCAATAAAAATAAATAAACAATTTGGCAAAAATGTATACAGCGATCAGTAGTTGAATTCTATCGAAACGATTTCTCGACCAAGTATTGCTCACCGAACAATATTGCACAGGCGAATATCGGATTTCTCAAAACAGTACACTCTGTTGAAGCGATATTGCAATATTGATCAATAAACCCAATGTTGAAAAACACCAAAACAACAACGCGTTACTTCATCAGTTTGTTGTTTAATATCGAAGAGATTGTTCGCTCCTGTAATCCTCGGCAAACATGAAGTTATCAGGGATGTCCGAAACGTACGGAAAAATAATATTCTCCGCTCAATAGGGGTCCGTCGAGACACCAGTTAGGGGATAAAACATTGATAAAAAGTATACAAGATAGGCACATTGGACAATGCAGCTAAAAAATCACTACAAATAGAAGAATTAAACCAATTTGAATGCTGTAATACTTACACTCCTATTATATATAATAAAATGTATAGAATGTTATTGATACAATCTTTGCAATTTGGCCCTTTCATCGTTTACCTTTCAGAATGAATTATTTGGTTTATTTTTATTTTGTTTAGTTTAGATAAACATCTACTTACCAATCTTCCTTTACCACTTCATTCAGTCTCACAACATACCTCAATTTGTGATACCATAGTCCCACCAATTGAGGGCATTGGGTATCTTGTCTGGTATTCACATCAAATTTAAAAAATGAAACATTTAAATTAATTTGTCTTTTTTATGCGTGACTTTATCATTTAAAAAAAAACTGAAAGAGAAAGAAGACGATAATACCTGTGGCGTGCACTCCAAAAAGGCTAATAAGTTGTGCCTAACCTATGAAAAAAAATTAAAACACAGCAAATTTCTCATCAAAATATAATTTTCCGTGAATACAGCAAGGAACTTGTACGCAGTTGGCCACGACAATCAGCGGAAGGTGATGATAAAATACTCATTTTCATTTACTCAATACACATATCGCACCAGAACTTGAAAAACTTCACACAGCCTACCTTTGGTCATAGTGCAATGCATGCCACTGGTAATGCAATATAGAGATATGAGCTTACAAGAATTTTATTCACATTGTACCATCAGATGTGGGATTGAGTTGTGCGGTTAGTTCCAACATGATGTGTTTCGATCGCTCCTTGTACTTATTTTTCTAACGGCGGCTCGTCGGGCGTAATGTTTTTAAAATGGCTCAAAAGGCGTGTTTTAGTAAAAGCTTTATTATATGATTTTGGTATTTGATTTTGCGTTGTTGCAATGGTTGTAAAAAATAAGTTTAAGTTCACAAGTGAATTTGACGGAAGACAAAGAATTGGATCACACCAAGAAGATACTCTAATAGACAAGACTCTTTTAATTTCACTTTTGTTTATTCGTTGAAGATTTGTTTATGTTATGTAGAAGTGATTAACTTTTTTTAATAATCGTCATTAGAAAATCACCAATATTCTTTACGCATACGGTTGGTAAGAAAATGTTTAGGAGCACTGAACTCGGATACCCATTCAAGGCGTTGATTGATTTGAGTGGAATCTCATATTTGGAGTCCATAATACTATCATATTTAGGTACATACAGAATAGGCAAGGAGAGCCAATAAGAATCAGAAGAAAATGGAATAACTACAAGAGCCAAGAAAAGGCACGTTGTTGCAAAAAAAGGTAAATTAAATAAGAAGATGCAAGAAGAAACCATGAGAGTAGAAGCTATAAGAAGCAAGAAGAGAGAAGAAGAAGTCACAAGAAGATGCAAGTAAAGAGTAATATAGTCAAGAAAGATAAGAATCGCATCGTATTGTTACCATTAGATGGGTAAAAGTCAATATGTTGTAAAAGAGACAGCGGTAAAGAAAAGAGAAAACAAATATTAAACCTGTGTTTTTTATAACACAAATACTCATGTAGGCCGACATATATTATTATACGAAACTCTTCTACCAGTTTAAGTTTCGAATTTTCCTTTCATATTTTATATTCACCCAAGTGGGGGTGTACCTATCTAGCCTATTTTATATCAATTTGGCAACAAGGTGGGGATGGGAAGGAAATAACTCGGACCCTGGATAACAAAACAGAAAAAAAATATATAAAAAAGAACCGAGGACACAGCGGAGAAAATAAATGACGATAGTAAGTGATTCAATTTCATGATGGCACACAGCCTTATTATATGTTTTTTGAGGAAGCTTCTTTTTAATGGAGAGTGATTGAATGAAAGGGGGGAGAAAGTCCAATTTTTTGTATTCGTCTTCGAAAATAAGATGAATTTAAAGAAAATCCCAGTTTTGTTTTTAACGCTTTCTCAATGGGTGAAATTGGATAAAATGAGACCGGTTTAATATTTTGGAAAGGAGTATTAGTTCGGGGTATTTCTCAGAAATTCAAACTTAGCATTGACATCAAATGGTCAATCAGCGCCATCATGTTATTCTGATATTTGAATGTTCTCCGTTAAACGTCGATTTAAGGCCCATTTCAGTTTTCCATCAAATTGCGATGCGATGTAAAATAGCCACATTTTAGTATGAACATCGCCTTAGAATAGGCTTGCTTCTAAATTATTTTTAATACACTTTAAATGATTAAGTTTCCCTTTTTTATTTCAAAGTTTCTCTCTTCGGAATTTACAGCGCTGGGGAATTCACTCCTGATTATTTTTAAGTTGTTACAGACTTTTATTTTTATTTTATGAAGGTAAAGCATTTGCCGTCTGAATTTTGTCAGGTCTATTCGTTGTCCCACAATAATAAAAAATGACAATTTAAATTAATTTTTTAAAATTCAGTTAATTTAGTAAAATACCTGGTTTACAAATTAATTTTCGATTATACATATAAAATATACGATTTAAAGAAAAAATCTACTAAGATTACTCATTTACCTTCCACATATTTAGTTTTTCATTTACCTTACAAAATATGTTCGTATTAAATATTGCTCTATGAAAGTATTGTTCATTTATACTTTTACGTGAACACACATTCTTCTTTTTTAAGTAAATGTTAGTTCGCAAACAATACGGCGAGAAAATAAAAAGCAATAAACTGTATGACCAAAACCTAGAAATTATAAGTAGATAAACTATACCACATACAAAAATGTGCCTCCAAAAATAAAGGTTTAAATTAATTCATTCGAATAAACATAGATACAACCACGTGATATATCCTAAAGTACGTTGCATTTTCAGAAAATGTAAACAAACTTTTGTCTATCTGGTATTCATAGTTATTTTAGATTTCTAGATACACTTAGTGTCGCACTGGGAAAAGATCATCATTTAGAATCGCAAAGTTACTTGAATTTTTTTGAACATATTAATTGAAACGTAGTTAACAAGGTAATAAACTTTTTTTTTACTTATGTTTTTTTTTATATTCATTTATATATATTGGAATACATGCATATAAATGTAGGTATATTGAATATCTAGCAAAAAATCCCACATAGGCAAGCCCAGAGCATATATGTATACATAGTCGTATATATCTGTATTCATTATATCCATATCTTTACAAGTTTACAAATTAAGCGAGTTTTTACTTAAAAATAATAACTATATAATACTAATAAGATTGTAAAAGCAAATCAGATTAAATTAAATATAAAAACTTTGCTTGTTAATTTTAATAATTTTTTTTTATTTTGTGAAAAACCGTGGTTTTAGATATGTTTAGTGACCAGATTGGAATAGCGTAGTACTTCCCCACCTTCCTCTTACCCATCTCCTTTCAATTTCAGATACCATAATCCCACTGGCGTCGGACAGTTATGACTCTTGCGCGGTATTCATGTAAAAAAATAATTTAAAAGTACAATATTTTCAAAGCCCATGTGAAATCATCATATGTGGAGAGGTTCAGAAAAACTAGAATCTGAAATATTTTTATGGGAACAAAAACTACACAAAACGTCTCCGGAGTTTATCTTTTCTTATTCGGTTTGCTTACTTCTCTGCCTACCCATGTACAGAAACGCCATGATGGTTAGTTAGTTAGTGTGAATAAATTTTTTATTACCCTTCTATCACACAACTTTGGACATTGGCCTCCCTCAAACATTCCCAGATTTGCACACATTTGACGACTCTCGCTCATCCGAAACTTGCAGTTCTCTTCAAATCGTCAGACCACATGTTCATCTGTGCTTTTGAAACAAAACAGTACGGCGAAACATTTTATTTTTTATACTCAACGTATTCTATACATTGAGATAATACAGATCATCTTATCACTCTCCGCGATAAAATAAGCAGAGTGTCAAAAAAGTCAGCGAGAAGTTTCCAAAACAAGACGACTGGATTTTCGAAAGGATGATGAATTGTGCCGCGGCCCAGGCCCAGGCGCCCCGGACCGGGTAATGAGAAAACTTATCTTTTAGCGGATCGAGCGCCATCATTACGTTTTACTCCCACCGTCATTCACCTTCTACAACCCCACTGAACTTTGCTTCTACCTAGTTTTTATGGGAAAAAGTGTACACTTTTCTGAACGACTAAAGGGTTATATTAATAAAGACAGAAACCGTAAAATGTGTTTAGGGAGAATATCTAGAAATATTATACAAGAATTTAATATATCAATAAAAGCAAATACCGTAGAAATATGACATAAATATTATGCGATAATATTTGTGTAATTTTTTATTTTTAGATTACTTTGGGCCTAAGATATCATAATTTTTTTAAGATATTATATTTTATTTATGTTTGCTTTAAATATGAATAAGTAGCTAAATCTCCTCATTAAAGCATATACAAATAAAAATTCTGATACCTTAAGCCAAAAAAACTTTAAAAATAAGAAATTAAAGATAATTTCTTGCAATTCGTTGAATAAGTATTTTATTTCTTTTCTAAACCACCAAACCAACCGCGAGTGTCTAGCGACGAGGCTTATAAATTTTTACTACGAACCTAATAACCCTTTTAATATTTATTGTATTAATAATAATTACTTTGTTTAAAACCATCGTATTTAATATGTAAATATCTACACGTATCAGGAGCAAAGTTCCCCTCTTACTTAAGCTCACCTTCTAAAAATAATGACAATTATACATAAATAATAACAAAATAGAACAAATTGAAAATACAAAAAATTATTAATTAAAAATTTAGAAATATGTGAGTAATAAAAAAATATTATTAAATATTAAATACAATAAAAATTTGCATTGAACATTTTATAAAAGAAAATATCTTTATCATTATAATCAAAATTATCATAAACAAAATAAAATTATTTTTATTATTATAAATAAAATAATAATAACAATACATTTATATAATAGAAGAGAAATATTTTATATTTATTCATTTATGAGCAAAAAATGAGTAAAATCGTTCGCAGGTTACAGCGCCCTTGAGGTGATTTTTCACAAAAACGGCGCTATATAAATCATCAAGTATTATTATTATTATTACGTAATATTTATTTTTTGTATTTTCATTTTCTATAATTAATTAATAATATATTTCTAGAAAATCCGTATATGATAAAAACAGTTCATATAACTCGGGCGGCTAGAGGGCGCTAGTTAGCATATCGTTATTAAATGTCAGGTTCTGGAGGTATTGTCATTTCAGAGTGTTTGATAAAAAGTTACGGGTTTGTAAATAATGTCGTGCATCGTATACCAAAAAGGAATGCTTTTAATCGGTGCCCTACTGCCATAATAAATATCTGGTATTGAAGTTTATGAATGGATTAGTAGAGGGTTGAACCCGCTTTATCTTGTTTAGTTTGAATGTCGCACAAGGGTCCCAATAGTCCGCAGTCAGTATGAGAATAGTATCTACGTTTTTGGGGAATTTGAGAGCCTGAAGGGAGCGGGGAGGGGTAGGAGTTAAGGGAGGGGGAAGGCAAGATTAAGAAGTATCTGTCTATTCAGATCTGGTGACTAAATATGGTTTAAGTATATTTTTTTAAATATATTGTGTAATGATATCCTGACGAGGGAACCATTGGTTTGGAAACATACTGATATTTATTAAATTAATAATAATGACTTTGTTTAAAACCACTGTATTTAATATGTAAATATCTACACGTTTCCGGGGCAAAGCTTCCCTCTTCAGGATAAACAATTAACCTACTAAAAATAATGCCAAATACTATGTTTAGACAAATAATAAGAAAATATAACAAATTAAAAGCACCACTAAAAAATGCAAATAAGTGATGAAAGTAGGTAAGTAATTAATTAAATATAAAAATATTTTGAAAAATAAAAAAATTATTATAATATAATAGATAATTTTTATTTTTTTATTTTAAATTATGTATTGAATACAGTGGTTTTAAACAAAACAATTATTTTTAATTTAATAAATGACACGAAGTTATTATACATTATTTAAAGAAATGCTAATATTTATTATTTAAATAGTGGTTTATACAAAATATCTATTAATCATATTATAATCAATATAAGTCATTTCAAGCAACGATTCTGAGTGGTAGTCATTTACAAGGGAAACTTATGGAACCCTACCTCTAATTAATTACAGTACATTTAGCTTTTTATTCCATGTAGCCATCATATTGGTACATCTTTACATTCGTGTGTTAATTTTTTATTTCAGCGCACTTTCCAAGTATGTTTTATACAAAAAATATAATATTACTGAACAACAATGAAAATACCACCACAAGACTGTGAAGAAATTAACAAAAAAAAACATTATTTCCATAAGAAAATCATGAAAAAAAAACAGCCTTTTGCCTGTTAACCGCCTAGAATATGTCTTGATCCCTATTTGTATCATTCGAACAGTATTTTATCGGAAGGTAAACAACAACTTAGAATAACTCGGAGACTCCGAAAACAAATTTTACCGAGTCATGATTCCACTTAATCATGAACACGATAAGCCACGTTTTATATCGAAAACTTTAAAATAACTTTTCCCGACGTGGAAGTCATTATGCCGGAGTTTCTTTGAGCGATTTCTGGAAAACATTGATCAAGTTTGCTTACTGTTTATTGACAAATTTGTTTATAAACACACCTTCTCATTCTATTACATTTTGAATAGTAGAAAACTCACTATTCACCATTAAGGAAAATTATTTAGAAAGCATTTTTAGCTCTAATGCTTGCGATAAAAGCTGAAATTTATATGCAAGAGTAAGCTCAAAAAGATAAATCTTTTGTTGAAGCTTACCTCTGCTTCTGTGTTACTCTGAGATGTCTATCTCTACATAATGTAGCAAAAATGGAAAAAAAAACTGATGACTAAATATGCGTCTTGTACCAACCATACCTTTGTTCTGCTTATTTATTGTGTTCAAGTTTAATTTGTGGAACTCCGTTTTATTTTTAAGTTTTTAAAATTCATGATAGATATCTATTAATATTTATTCAATTTTGGAATAACTTATTGTAGCATATAAACCTCATTGTAATGTATATTTAATCTTTAATAGTTGTAGAAAATAATATTAACATAACCTAAATGAAATATAAAAACTGAAAAAATGACAGAAAATAAAAAGATTTCAGTCGCATCTGGGACTCGAACCCAGAACCTTTAAAATGAAATATGATGATGAAAATCATATTTCATTTTAGAGGATGATGCGACTGAAATTTTTTTTTTTCTGTAATTTTTTTCCTTTTTCATATTTCATTTAGGTTATGTTAATATTATTTTCTACAGTGATTAAATATTAAAATGAGGTTTTTAATCTCAATAAAAATAATTAAAAATTGAATATATTTAATCATTGAAGATAATATTATATAACTCTCAAAATGAAATATGAAACCAAAAAGACAGAAGAAAGAAAAAGATAACGGCAGCAACTGGGTCTCGAACCCAGGATCTCATGATCCATCCGGGACCTTGCGCTCTAATCCACTGAGGTACAGCTAACCCAATCCGTTCCTTTATTTTCATCGGTATCATACCTCGATTTCTAAGTACTGTTATTATCATCTTCAATTAATTCTCGTATATTTTCGACTGCTATCTTTTTGTTGTTTTATTTTTAATACATATGTATTATTGTGGAAATAAATCTGTTTACCTGTTTTCACTCATTACATGCGAAAAGTCACACGCTGCAAGATTATTGTACTGTGTTTATTTTCCCATTAATAGTTATTCGGTAAAAATTCCTACTAGAAAATAAATCCGCCCATGAAAAGAAAAAAAATATACAATGTTTAATAAATAAGTTTTATTTTTTTGTTAATTAAGAATATATAAAACAAAAAATTGTTAGATAGAAGAAGCCCGGAAAGTTATCTACCTACCTCATAATAAAACACAAATACGAGAAATATTTCTAAATATTTATTTTATTCAAGTAAATGAAGGGGTTGTGATGTAAAAAAATCTTTTGAATAAAATTTTCATATATTTCTTATTTCATTGGAATCAATTTACAAACGTTTCAATCGCTCCCTTAGAACTTATAATATCCTCCTTGCGGGTGTACATATTTGATAATTTCGACGGTTTATATTCGGTGACCAAATATTTAGGCTAACAGGTAGCGTATAAAAGCTTATCGTGTTAACAGCTTACAGGGGAGCGCTTCAGAATGGATATTGACCGTTTTGTTAAACTCACCGTTAAATTCTAGCAGTAGGAAAATTATGCTTTCACCGTGACATTCGAACTTATTTGGGTTTTATTGAAAAAAAAAACTTTGGAACCAATAATTTTTTGTTTTGTTGAATAAATAAAATATAATGTAAACGGGTATTATGTATTGTTACGTAACGACAGAAAGATCCTAGGAAGACTCTAGCTACTCGTAAACAAACGGTAAAACGACGCCAGCGCCACGCTTTCCACAACGGTAGCTTGCACGCCCACGCTCCCACACTTCCTTCTCACCCGGCTTCCGAATCACTTCCCTCTTGTCCGCCACCTACGATCCAGTCAACTGCGTCTCTAAAAGAGCGCGCTAGAAGCCATTTTGGTAGCCGCAAATTGTAGCCCCATATTATCATGCATGCTGGGTTAACGCCCACTGTGCGAGATGCATTAGAATAACCACAGAGCACCGGTACATGGTGACTCTCTCGTAAATGTAACTTAACTTCAGTGTACTGATGTCCAAGCCCGAGACTTCCACTAGGATCCTTTTGCCGCAACGATTATGACTGTAAGCTGACTTTGTATTTCCTCTTATGTGTTGTAACTTATTCGAGTCCCCGTTATCATGCGCGTTTAGAGAATATCAGAGAGAATAATCACCCGTAAGTTCCATTTGAGGTTAGGCTAGCTTTTGATTATTGTAGCATAACTTACCATGTATGTACCTTCCCTTGAATAAACTCCGAGTCTGAAAGCATTTAGTAGATTCATTTGGCTTAGTATTAGAGTCCCCGCCCCAATTATAAGACTGCCCGTCGGCCTACGGCCCTGCAGAGGAGCTTCTTGGCCTGCCGAAACTGAGCTAGTCGAATGTCCAGAGCCGAGCTCCCTGTCAAGACACCACCCTCGGGGTAAGTCTAAACCAATGAACTGTCTCTCGTAACCGCTCTTTCCCAACCTTCCTCCTCTCCTTCTCCCACATCCCCACCTCCCGTCAGTTTTATTCATAACAGTATCTTATATCATATTTCTTACTGTTAACCAAATAATCAATTAGTAAAAAATACTCGCTGTGCTGGTGTAGAAACTGTACTCGTATTTTTATATATTTACTGATAAATATATAAAAATACAAAGCATCTATAGAGATTATATGAAACTTCCTTTGTTTGGTTTGTCAATGGTTTACCGTGACCAGATGTTGGAGCTGAAGGTTAATTTGTGAATTAAACTGTTTTTTTTTAATGATAAATTTTTCTAAGAGAGAATTTTTTTGCTGTTAGTAAGCTCATAGATTAAAACAAAAAAGACACGAAAAGAACATTGTCTAATTGAATCGCGAGTCTAAATTTAAACGGTTTTCTTTTGAAAGTACTGTTGAAAATAAATATTTTAATTTCTTTTTTAACTAACTAACTAACGATCACGCCATTTCTCCGCACGGGTAGGCAGAAAGGATGGACCGTCAAACAACTCGATTTTGGCATACACTTCTTGTTCCATCGCCTCGTACATTCTCTTTTATTATTCCGACCCCGGGCCATTTGCCGGACTCAAGTATTTGATTCATTTGATCGTGCCATGTCTACCTCGGGGGTCCCCGGCTTCTTCTACCATTCACATTCGCGTCATATATTCTCCTTACACTCTTCTCTTCGTTTATTCGCTCTACATGCCCAAACCGTCTAAACGTCCCTTTCTTAATCTTACTCATTACGCTTACATCAGCTTTGAATTCTTTACAAATCTGAATATTACACAATCATACATGTTTTTATCACACATTCGCCTCAGAGATCTCATTTACACGGCATTCAGTTTACTTTCATCCTTCCTTTGCCAATTCTATGCCTTACTGCCATACATCAGGGTTGGTATCAGCACTCCATTGTGGACTGCTAGGTTCGCTTCTTTGGACAACTTTTTGTTAGCGCCAACCGCGTTCCTCTTAATAAATATTATTTTTTAATAAATATAATAACTGATTAATGTCGCTACGTAAGTATCTTTATATTATTGCGGGCTTAGAAAGTACGGCAGGCGGGTGATTCAAACATTTCATACTATCGGTATGCACAAATACATTCGAACTCGCTGTTGATTTGTTGATAATTTGGCTGTACCTATGCATTTGTTTCAAGAATTAAAACATTACTAATGGTGAGCTCCGGTGTAATGAAATCTACACGAGTAGTATCTTCTGTAATTTTTAGGTCATTGCAACTATACCTTGCAACGTCGTTTCCAGCATGAACTGAGGAGCCTATTGTGTTACCGTGGTCTGAAAATTGCAAAATTATTCTGCAACATGTTGTGGCTCACAGTAAAACTGGTGACATCATGTTATTATGGATGCTGCTAATGCGGGTATATGAAAGGTAGCCGAAGATGAGTGTGGACCTTTATTTAGTCACATTTATGTAATTTGAAATTATTTGGCACGATCTCAAATTTGTATTCCATCCAGCCTACCCACAGAGCTCTCAATTACCTCTCAAATTGGTAGAGAAAAGGCTTTCCCCCGATCGGCGTAGAAAAATATCCCTGAAGCGCAAGTGGGTAAATGGTAAATAGGTGTGTACCTATGACTTGACCGTGTTACAATTGGAGATATTCACAATGAACAAGATTTCTTTCTGTCTTTACATACTCAACATTATTACTATATAATTTCGCATGTAATGTGAGTAAGTAATATTCTAATTAAAAAAAACTTTTATTTTTATTTTTAGTGCTTGTAATGAATTTATACCGCCGTTCTTACAATACTTGGTAATGTATTGGTCACCATAGGTGCCTTCTATGAAATTGATCACGATTCGATTCTCTTCCGTGGCAAGTTTTTCTGTTAATAGAAAATACATACTCGTTTATGTATTTATTTTTTTATTCAATTTTTAAAATCACTTTTTTGTTTTAATCTGATTAGTATTGTAATTTTAACTTTTTAAATTTAAATCTTTATAAAAAAAATTATTTGCTGTAAACAAACCCCCGATTTATGTTAGTGTTTTTTTAATCATTTATTTAATACTAACATTTTGACCATTTCACCAAACGGAGGTGATTAAATTACATTATTATTCGCAAATGTAAATTAACAAATAAATTCCCTAATTTAAATCATAATTTGACTTCTACGATTAAATATACACATAAATGTTTATTCACATCTCCCATCTTTTTTCTATCGGGTATACTGTCGCATATAATAGATAAAATGAGAAAGCGGCTTAAGCCATACAAAATAACATTTCAATTCCAACACCTTAAATTCAAATTTAGACACAAAAATGATATTAAAAGTGTTGATTAAAAATATAACTACAATAGAATAAGGCTGATGTAAGAAATTTATCAGTCGTTATTTATGTAGTTCATATCCGCACCGCTAGGGGCGCCAATAAAAACGTTAGTATTTTAAAATTGTCAAGAAAAAATACAAAAAATAAAGCATCCGTAATTTTTTTTTTCGCGTGCGTTATTCCTCAACTTTAATAGAAAACTTACTTGAATAATAATTTAGAATTATATAAAAAGTGTTGTTTTACAATGTTTGAGCAATATTTTAAAGATCGAAGGTCGAACTAAGCCAATTCAAGAGTCCAATGAAATTCCTTGCTTACTGAAGTGCGAAACGAATGAAAAATTCGATCAAACTAAAATGTTTTGAAAAACAAATGAACTCCGGGCGTCACTTAATGCAGTTAACGCTGTAATAGACCTCATTGAAGAGCGTGATATAGGAGAACGAAATTCAAAATCTAACTTTTTTAAATAACTCCGGTTTTGAAATTATATAGATTTGAAAAGAAGGGTGCAATCTTTCAGCTTCATAAATTCTAAAATAAATTATAATACACGGTGATTTTTCACGGTTCTGCGCTGCTCATACAATAATAAGTAGTACATTCAGAGGTTTTCCTTTGTATTCTTTTATCTGTCACTATTCTTTTCTCTGCCATTACAGTAATTTAACAATAAAAATGCCTTCTAAGACAGCATCTGCGATAGTCTGGACCTTTTTTGTTGTAAAGTTAATCTCTCGCACAATGGCTTTCCTAGGGGTTGATATCTGAGCCTTAACCTATGCCATGAGATCTTGAATCAGATTAATGAGGATTGGCCGACAAATAAAGCGGTATGACAATAACATTTTGATAACGTTTTTATAGGAGCTCACTACAAATTAAAATTTTAAATCAGAAACCAGCTAATTTAAAATTTAAAAATTTCCACGTTTTTCGTATTTAAATCTTAAAGACAGTTATTTAAAAAAGGCTATACGAACAACAGATATTACTGTATGTTTTATGTGCGCCATATGCCATATGACGACCTCCGTGGCCGAATGGTTAAGATCGTTTCCTCCGGATTCAGAGGTTAAGGTTCCAAATCCCGGCGTGGGTAAATAAACTTCATTTTGGTATTATGTACAAAGCACTTTTTTTTTTAAATTTACAGTCAAATTATGTGAATATCGTTTTGTTAACAGGCATCAGTTCGCATTATCGTCCGGACAAAGATCGACTTTCAGAATCGAAACGTTGGTTTGAATTTAGATTCGCAGTTTTTAAGGTTTTCACATTATGTCATACATTTTGATACTTTCAAAGGTGGTAAGTATAATGGATGAAATTTAAAATTCACTATAATACCCACGCAGAGGCTAACCTTTGTGGAATTTTTTTGATCGTGCGTTGTTTATGTTACCCTGTATTTAATATTACCTTGATATCAAATACTTTATTTTTCGCATACTTTTTATATGTTGGTACCTACATATAAATCAAAAATTAAAATAATTTCTTGTAAAATAATACACGATGAGGCACCGAAGTCTAAAATAGATATTATTTTTAATTAATTATGTACCTACTTTCATCAATTATTATGAATTGTGGTTTATGTTTGTTATTTGTTCTGATTTGCTTATTATTTTTATATACTTATTTTTGTATATTGTTTATCCTGATGAGGGGAGCTTCGCTTCTAACATGCAGATATTTATATATTAAAAAGAGTCGTTTAAACAATCTAATTCTTGTAAATTTATAAATATTGTTTTTATTTCTTCAAAAGATTGGTATTCACTTTGTGTCGTCATTGTTAATAAACGAATTTAAAAAAAAATCTTTGTATTCACCACTTTATTAATATACACAGATGTCAATATGTATCGAAAGCGATGCTTTCTTCATCAGGAATATATGTAATTTTTATTTATTTATTTGATATGATTTTTTTTACAGTAAGTATATAAATAAAACATGATTCATATAGTGTAACAAAAATATTATATAACTGTTCCTCACCATAAAGAAACAAGGTTCTTGTGTTTGGTGAGGGATTATCGCTTGATTAATCAGATTATAACCAAAAATGTTGTTGTACAATAGCAGGAAAATATTAATTTGTCGTGTAATACATTTATATACGTATTCTATATATTCCTGATGAAGAAATCTTATAATAAATATATTAATAAAGTAGTGAATACAAAGTAATTTTTAAAAAATTGATTTTCAAAAAATAAATGATTTGTTTTCCTTTGATTCTGAATGATAATCAAAATTTTATTAATATTTTTTTAATAATTACGAAGCTTTCTTCACTTGCATATTTTACAACAGAAACTGTATTTAAAATCAAAACACCTACGAGTTTTATCGGTACGTCAATATTTATACAGTTTTTGTGTTTGTTTTGTTCGTAGCTTTGTGTATCATTTACTTTGTATGCTGAAATGAAAAGAAACTGATTAATTATAATATATTATGACGGCGTAGTTCATTTGCTTTTGTAGTCTATTAGTTCTGCCAACGTCTCGAGACGGGCTAACCCCCAGTTAAATGATAATTATCGATAGCATCTTAAATCCCGGTAACGTCCTAGTGATTAGCCAAAACAATGATCATTGTGTTCGCTTATTGAGAAAATCAGGTCCAACTCAAACGTGGAAAATGCCCGAATAACGAACCGTCGCCAGGAGGGCAGGAGGGCAGGACGTGGGGTGGTCGAGCAGGCGGCCGCGGGGCCGACCTGAATACCTTTGTTTGTCCTCACTGCCATTATTTGTTTGTCTTTTGTTTCGCCGTCCACAATGGAGGACAGACACAAACAAACAAATAAACCAACAAATAAACAAAACAAACGGAATAGCATGCGATTTGACGGCATTCCGAGACAGCCCGTACGGAAACGGGTGTAATTGACAAGACTGATTACTATCACATCGCGTCAAAGCGCCTGCTCGGCGCGGCCGGAGAGCGGCATTACGCGGGACATAAATAATAGACGTATTAGTACAGTTATTATTATTTTCCTCGCGGAATATTAATATTTATTTAACCGCTAAAGTCATTGAATAACGGTCCACGGCTGCGATCCCTCAGTTGAATCTGGACATCAATCACATTTCTTGAATGGTAAAAAAATTATACTTTAATACGTCGCCACGAATGCCTCATTTTTCAGTCGGTGTATAAAACGTTAACCTCTTTTTCACCTTCAACACTCTTTCTTCAGTTGATGAAATGAGATCACTATTTATCGCAATTACGGCTAGGGATGGTCTCACCCCAAATTCAGTTGTAATATTACATTTTTGTTTTATTGGTTAGGTTCTAATTTTGTATTAAATCGTGTGTTCTATGAATGTATCTAGAGCGGTATTTAAAAGAACTGAAAATATCAGATTTAATCGTATTTTTTTATGTTTAGACCACTATTGTAAAGGTGTGTTAATAGTACCATCATATCATGAGCTTACAACGAAACGTGGTCAAGTCAAAGACTTGTTTTTTAGCAGTTTGAGAGATGATTTACGTATGAATCAGTCTCATAGTTTTGAAAGTTTATGTATTTAATCAAAAGATACTTTGTTTCACGTACAAAAAAGAATTCTGACTTACGAAGCTGTAAGTTTGTGTCCATTCAATGAATTTCAGTCTTACTCTGCCAACGGACTGAGATTTGAATGACCAAATTTTATTGGTGAAATGAATTTGGTGATTTTTTAAAACCTGTATTATGTCACAACCTCATTGAGAGACAAAAACATATTGCATGAAAAAATATAATAGCTTTAATTAAAAAATTCTATTTTTCACAAAAAGGAGGGATAGATCACTATTTCACTAGTCGCCTCAATTGCCCTATGGCCCTACTACTTAAAGCTTCGCTGTAAACTCACTTTTTTTACATGCGTCGTTTACGAGAAAGGGGAAAAATTACATTGGAGCCATAAACGGTATGCCTTTCCCGCTTGTGTTCTGATTTTAAACCTCCAACCCCTCTTTTAAGTAATTAACATGTTTACCACTAAATTACTGACCATAACCATTATGCCACACACATTTTCTTGCGTGGAAATAACACGAGTTTCATCAAGAGGCCAGCGGTAGGTGCTATCAATTACCTTAAAAATATATGGCAACATGCTACACTTCGTTGTACGAATCTGAGTTTTCATTCATTTTCGTAGATTTTCTCTATAAATTATTGAAATGTTTGAATAATTAATAACTATTTTTATGTAATTTGAACCAGAAAAACATTATTGTGCACCAATACTGGTATATTCAAACGTGCTCGTTTTAAAATGATCCGCCTGTAAATTGTACCTATAATACACCTTGTATTTATTATCTGTAGATTATTGCATCCAATATATATGTACAATATATGTATATATATTTATATATTTTTTTATGTGTCGGTTTTCGAATCCGCTGTTCTCGTGCTTTAGGCTCCGATTCAAAGATTCACTTTTTTTACCATAGAGAACATCCTGGCAGTCCCGAACTTAATTTTCCAAGCAGTTGTGCCTCATGTATTCTCCATCAGAAATTCCCTAATATAATAGTTTATGTCGAGGATGTATTCTATTCGTTAATAAGTGGTTAAATGTGCTCTTCGGTTTTCCTTTTTAATTTTTACAACATGATTTTACTTGTACAATATGTTTAATTTTCTCATTCTATTATATTGTCGATTATATTAGATACCTCCCATCACTGGCGGCTCGTGACTTTTGAGTGAGCTAGAGTGGTAAGTCGTATTTTTTCAAATCTTACCACTCTAGCTCACTCAAAGGTCACCAACCGCCACTGCCTTTCATCATAAATATAGTTTTACAGCATGACATTTCTCTGATTTTCTCATTAAAACATCGAAACAAACATCAAATATGTTTTTACATCACAAATTTCTCCTATATTATATTTTTGACTGTTTTTTTTTTT
Source organism: Halesus radiatus (assembly GCA_022606495.2). NCBI lineage: Eukaryota > Metazoa > Arthropoda > Insecta > Trichoptera > Limnephilidae > Halesus > Halesus radiatus. The sequence goes on from JAHDVE020006357.1 coordinate 81,141, forward strand.
GCTTTTTATTCTTGGATAAATTCATTTCAATTTTGTTTTCAAATTAGTACCTACCTATTAAGCATTACGTTTCTACGGATGTATAAATAATTTTATGAGGGCACTTAACAATTTTCCAGCAGTGCATTCCAAGCTTTAAAGGATTTTTATGCCACATTTCAGAAACACTGCCAAGTAACGAGTACAAATTATTATCTTATTCCGGCAAAATGTTTTAAAATTGGCGCAATTTTCATTAGGTACACGCCATTGAGCTCACACAGCTCGTGGGACACTGTACGTTTCTCAAATAATATAGAGTTTCTATGTTTACCGGTTAAAATGTGTTCAAATTTCCAAATGATTCCCATTAATTTTATAAAATCAAAAATAGCTTTGATATAAACATATTTTTTCGTTCAAATGTGAATGTATACCCTTTTCTCTTTTAGATATCGACTCGAATATTATGTAAGAAGGACAAAATAAGCTTTACGTTCCGCAATAATTTAACATAAATAAGTATATTCTATAATAACATATTACACTGTTATATAATCCTTGGTCTCAGCCAGTGCGCAGTGGTTTAGGTAGGCTTGCAGTATCAATTACCAGGGGTAGACACAAAGATGATGGACACTACAAGGATGTCTAAAACGATGGTCAATGAAGGACAAAGAGCAACACGGCATTTTACCCCAAAAATTTCCGCCAAAAAACTCGATCTTGGCATACACTTCTTGCTTCATTCACATTCATATAACGCCTCATACATTCTCTTATGTTATTCCGACTTCTGATATGGCCCGACTCGAGTATTTGATTCACTTGATCGTGCCATGTCTTCCTCGGGCGTCCCGGGTTTCTTCTTCCATTCACATTCGCGTCATACATTCTTCTTACACTCCTTTCTTCGTTCATTCGCTCTACATGCCTGAACCATCTAAGCGTCCCGTTCTTAAGCTTACATCACCTTGCATTCTTTAAGAATCCCAATATTTTTCACACTATCATACACGGTTTTACCACACATTCGTCTCGGAGATCTCATTTCTACGGCATTCAGTTTACTTTCATCTGTCACTTTCATCTTTCATCTATCAATATTACATTATATTATATAGGACACAACTGTTTTAGTAACATCACGAAGGCAGTGTGGCGCTACGTTCAGGCAAATGTTCAACTCTGGCTCCCGCCCCTAACTAAATATATTTATTTCTAAGGCATTTCTACCATGCTCCAATCCTATTCTTCGCAGGCAGTTTACTTCTACCCCAATCTACCTCTGTGTTTTTTTTCAATTTTTGGTTTCGTATCATTTGGCACGAACTATTTGATAACTCATCTTATGGACTACGTCAGCGGCATCCGTTCATTGCAGGCTCAGCCTCTCCCTCACACAGCCTCTGGAGTTAACTCTAGTAGCTTTAGCCTAGGGCGGTCCACTGGACGTTTTCCTTCTGGAAATGGCACCAGCATTTAGCGGAAGTCATTCTTCTGGCATTCTGAACGCAATATGTCCAAGTCACCTTTTTTAAAACTTTTCGATAAAGAGTGGCGGGAGTGTGGTCTTTGAATAATAGAGCTCCCACTACTCGCAAAAATCTCATTTCGGTAGCTATTTTACACTTTTTTTAATTATTAAAATCAGTATTTGATTATTTCTCGTCTACATATACTTGGAAATAAATTCACCTCTGCTATAGATATATTTAACATAAGTTTAGACATGTTTAAAAGATACCTGAACGATATTTTTATGTTGCAACAATTATAAGAGCATCGTATAAAAGCTATTTTTAATTATTATTTTTTTATACATATTATCTTTATACTCATCTACAATCCAAAAACTTGTTCCTCTTTTTTTCTTTCTATGTATCATATATCAGATTATGTATTATGCAATTCCATACATTTTTACATAATCCGAAATATAAAAACACAATGATTTTTTTTTTCACAATGTCATGTACTCATATTATAAGAGTATTATTTTATGCACTTGTGTATTAAGTATCATGTAGATCAGGCTATTAATATTTTTATTAAAAAAAAAAAGTAGTATCTACAAATTAAAAACCTTTCCCTTTGTAACTTGTCTGTGGCATGCACTTATACATTATTATACCTTCATATATATTATAAATATGTTACACTTATATACCAACTATGCATCGTGTTATATTTTTTTTTAAGTTCTGAACACATAATCATTTTAATGTTAAAATTTGTAAGAGCCCCTTGGGGCGTTAATGAATGAATAAATAAATAAATAAAATAATAAATTAAGTCATCATTGGAAAGGGATTATAACTAAATATACCTTAAGACATCCTTCCTCCAGCACTGCATTTTCAATAAAGGTAATTCCGCCGAATTCAATCAACCGATGTTTCAAAAGACTTCAACGTGACAGTCGCGCTTAACGGCGGAATTCGGATTTTCAATTTAGAGCGTTGTCCGCTATCCTTTAATCGAAAAGTTTGAAAATAGCGGCGGTTTTAAAGGCTCGCTCGCTAGGGCCCCGCGCGCGCGTAAGTTATGCCCGCGGTCTGTATTCAACGTTTTAAATGCAAAATCAGCCGGCCCGGTCCTATGGCCGGCCTTAACATTTACATACGCCGTGAGCACGTCCGCGTATTAACACTGCGATTTAAATTAACATTTTTATTCATACTTTCTATAGTTTTGTTTTTATTCCCGCGCGTATGTTCGTATGGGGCGAGCCGACATTGAATACTGTACGGGGTTATGAATTTGTTGAATTTTCTTTTTGCAGATCATAAGAATTTTTTAAGTCATCATCATAACATGATGAATATAATTGTGGACGTTTATTAAGGATTCATTGTTTTATTATAATGTATGTTGGCGATTTAATTTTTTCTTAACTTAGTAAATACACATCGGGTCATAATATTTCACTACACCAGTTAAATAAATACTGAGGTAAAGAAAGTATTTTAAATAGACTTATATTTTATTATATATTACATGTGGTGAACGTATGAAGGTCAATAATGACATATCTCAGAAGAACTGTTTTTTTTTTAATTCTCCCTGGACATCTGAGATTTAGTTAATTTAGTTATTCCGATCCTCCACACAGCATCCCCATAAATGAGGACCTCCTGTGTTAAGTTAAATAAAATATAAATTCAAAATGACACACAACTGTTATCAATCAAAAATGTCATGCTTATCGTAAAATAACAATTTAGAAAATTTTATCATATATTACAAGTGTTGATATACATGTTATACACGTGTCAAAACAATATATTTTTAATAAAGAAGGTTCTCGCATAATATATTTTATATTAATTGTAGGCATAACAACAACTTAATAAGATTCACGTGACTTTTTTATTATACAGCGTACAGTCAACCTTCTAACTTCCCCGTATTTATAAACGATGGAACATGACGAGCACGTAGTTTGTATGCACCCTTAATGAAGTTGTAGCAGTTTTAATGGCGTCGATCCCCTTTCACGATCGTCATAAAGCAGAGATTTAACGACAAACTTAATTGTGCAACCTTTCCGTGGCCTCAATACAAATAAAAGGCCGATTCACGCCCTAATAGCCCGGTTCCGAACCCGGGACAGCGGTGATTGAATCATTGCCCAGAGGTTTAAAGCGCTCAGTCAACAAATAGACTCCGACCTTACGATTTTGGGGGCAATAAAACCTTATTGCCTTCTTTCGAAACGACGTGAAATAATTTGCTTTTGTATTTGACCGGCAGGTATAAAAAAAAAGATTCGGGGCGAGTTACGAAAATATCTGATATATTTTGTTATGATACGGTTATTTGTTCCACAAGTAAAATCAAATAAGCAACAGAAATCTTGAAACATTATTTGACAATTTTTTTTATTTTTTTTTAAATGGTCTTATTTTTAAATGTTGGGTTAAATTAAATAAAAAACAGTAATTATTGAATGAAACACTAGTATATATTGATTAACTTGGCGGGTTTGCGATAAGTCGACGTAGCTCAACGGTAGAGCATCTGACCGGCAATCAGAAGGGTGCAGGTTCGAGTCCTGTCGGCAACATTTATCTTTTCTCGGAAGGTTTTTCAATTTGGATGAGTGTTTCAAGCTAATAATTATTGTTTATAAAAATAATTGTTACCCTTTGCGCTATGCACAAAAATCTTGTCTTAAAAACTTTAGTTTATCAATTAATAAATTTCATCAATTGTATTTTTTAAATTTTAATTTCTAATAAGTTATTTTCAATTAGATTTCATTATGTTTTCCGAAATAATTTAATTTATTTCAAACAATAATTAAGTATCATATGAAGCAATGCATTGGAAATCTTTTTGGTAACAAATGTTTAATTATCTTTCTCAATTAAATCCGTACAGCCATTCAAAGTTCTTACCTGATTTATAAAAACATTAATTCGTATTTCTTCATAATAACCTTTCAAATGAATAAGTACATACCGAAAATATTAAGCATTGAAGAATCTCTTGATAAAAGTGCATCAATAAAACCTGACCATATTGGAAAATGCTCAATCATCCATTTCAATACTCCGCAAATAATATCCATTCGGTATCCGAATTGAACATTCGTAGCTTTTTTAAATAATCGCCATCTCAGCGTTTGCAAACGAACATTCAATCCGCGCTCTCATTACTTGCATATAGTTGGCAACATCGAACGAATATTACGGCACGCCCGTTAGTCCGTTAGCCCGTTAGAGCGGCGGAGGCTCCGCCGCAACGGCCGTTAGCCGCTAGCTTAACGGCCGCTACCAAAGTCCAACTATGACGATACATCATGCGCCAGCTGAATGGATCCAGGAACAAGCAGTTACCGTTGTAGCATGCCATGACTAAAAGGACGCTGTACGGAATTGTTCTGGATGTAGAGCACTTTGGCTGAACGAACTTTTATTCGAGTTTTTGCTGCCCTTGATAATGAGGGGCTTGGGTTTTTTGGTGCCGGGTTTTAATAGATGCGGGTCACTTGAGACGAGACGCTGTAGCGAAACGAAGCTTACTAGGGACTTTATTCAAAGTCGACTGAAAGTACGTAGGTTTTTTGTCATTATTTTTCGGTTAATCTAAAAGAATTTGTTCACATTTTCATCAGTACTCCATGTGACAAGAATCTTATGTGTACTTCGTTAACAATTTATTTTTTAATACTTTTCCGACGATTGGATAGTAAATTGGATCGTTTTTATTAAATATTATTTTGTCAAATGTTACATGGAAACATTCAATTATTATAAATCGTTCATTGGAAAAATGTAACGTGCGTACCTACCTACATCTTGGTGGACACATTTATCAATAATATTTTGGTAAATATTATATTAATCATCTTTATTCATTGGAAAAAAAAAACAAGAAATAGAAAATTAAAAAAATTCGTATGGATCATAGCGTCATGGTAAATGTGACAAAACACCAACCTTGAGGATTTGACAATGCCCAGGTAAGAAGTACTGTAACACTAAAAATAAATACGGTATTAATAAATAAAATAATACTGTATTGCTTTAAGTATTCGGTTATATTAAAGAAATGGGTAAACGTATTCACATGTCAACATTGATTTAGGAAAATTGATTTGGAGCGACGTCGGATTCAGGTCAAGGATCACACAATTCCACGGGCTAATTTCTCATTTAACCAAAATCTTGCGGTAGGTAATCACAATCACTTGTTTGTCCGTCCGAATCGGTCCGCAAAACAATCGTCTAGCTTCCCACGGGGGTTGGGGATAATCCTCACTTTACTCAGCAGATTTCATCCCAAGATTAAACCTAACCAAGTTGAGGCCTAATTGTGACAGGGTAGGCCCGAACTTCCTTCATTAATATTTAGTAGTTTTGCCCGAGTTACAAGGGAAATTAGCTGCTAGTAATAAGACACTTTCCCAACTGGAGTGTTTGCATAATAGACTATATTAAGTCGAGTAAAACACAGAACAAAACATTTAGCCGCAGAGATTCCGCCTAATGAATGGTTGTATTGAGAAAGTGACCCCTTAATGCTTCGCAAAAAACACGCCGTTTCTGTTATTGAAGGATCAATTTGCTGTGAAATTGTTAGAATATTGAAAGTGTATTATGTTATTTAACTGTTATCGATGGTGTCGTTCCATAAGAATGAACTTATAATACAAATAGTATTGATAAATTATATAGTATTGATTAGAACTGATTTTCGACTGCAAGATTCTAGACAAGTCTGAAAAAGTTTCCATAATAAAAAAAAAAACTTTTTCAGCAAGGAAACTACGACATTTTAAACCAAGGAGGCGTTTTCGTATACAGGTTAGAAAACGGCCTTTAATTATTAATTGTTTTTTTTCACAACCGGTCAAATGTTACCTTATTCGAAAAAAACAAATATTTTCACGGCTTTTGTATTATTTTTTTTTTTCAAATATCATGACACTAGAGCTAATATTTCGACAGCTTTTGTTGCTTCGGTAGACAGATAATCGCCTTTAAGATAAAAACTTAGTATGCAGGCAGACTTATTTGTAGCCATATGCGTTCAATGGCTATTTAAATCCATTCTTCCTCTGGCGATCCTTATTGGGGGTTGGCTATCATCAAGCAAATCATCACCCTGCAGGCTGCAACCCAAAACTGCACTCATACCAATCGCATAAATTACAAATCCGTGAAACACAGTATTCTATTGTGAAACGGATAGTCGTGAAGACTTGTGAAGAATATGGAAATGGTTATTAGGTACATGATAACAAGTTATTCTGTATTCATAACGCTTTTTCAACGTTGTGTGTATGAACATATTAATAGTTAAGATTATCATATTAAATTTTACAAATAGAAAAAGTATTGTCCTACTTCCAAAGTAACATATCCCACAAACAAGACTTCCGTAAAGGGAGAGGATAATGAATAGAATATGGTTTACTCATTACAGATTTTAAAACATGAATTTGTTTATGTAACTTCACTGCTTTCTAATATTAAAAAAAAAATCTATATTTATGTTCTTACAAATTATTATAACGCATGGGATTTTCCTGAAAAAAAATGTAAATATCTTATATTTTGTTAAGATTTATGAATGTTAAACAATTTTTGTTTTTAAATGCCTTGGGCCATAAATAAAAACATTGTAGTTTGCCACATTTTGTCTTGAAATGGGGGAGATTACATTTTTTGATGTGAAAAAAAATCGAATCAATTACACTGCAAACAACGGACAAGTTTGAGCTAGTGTAGGGTACTAACAGACAGACATATTACGTTTATATACATAAACGTGTATAAAGAGAGAGATAATGGTCGATTAGTTTTTTAATTAGGCAGATGGGTGCTGAAGCTGAAGGTAATTTTAAATTGCCAAAAGTTTCACGCCAAGAAGTGCATTGACTGGTCGCCCACCCAAGTGGATATAGAGTTTTGTTGGAATTTGGAAACAAGGACCTCCAGTAAACAAAATTCATCGTTTAACTTAAAGGCTAGAAATTTTAAACCTGTTTTTTGAAGGACGTTTTCATAGCAGAAAAATATTTTTAAGTTTGATTTTTCGATGATGAAAACGATTCCGATTTGAACTGTAAAAGCTGAATGCGATTTTTAACAAGATGACGTCCCAATAGTTTTCAAACTCTCTATAGCGCTCCGATCATGGTCGAATGACGTCAGGGTTTTTTATTTGTTGGATTTCCAACATTTAAATATTAAATTTATTATTTTTTACATATAACGTATTTATTTTAAGAATTGACGTGAATAGTTTTATCCGAATTTATTTATTGAAATACGGATTTTTTCTATTCTTTTTTAAATACCCAGGTGATAAGTTTAGTATCAATTTACTCACATTCAACAAAAACAAAATTAAGATTTAAATTTCCCAAAAGTTTCTAAAATAGACCCTGATTTTAAAAAGCTAGCTTATTACAAGTAAAAACTCGCAAATTATACATAAAATTTTTGCTTTTAAATTAATACTCCCTGTATAAACACATTTAGAACAACAAATCAAAATGAGCATGTGTTATATTTTATTACAATTGGCTATGCCCTTCAACCCCTAGGTCCCGGGTTCAGCAGGGTAGTCCGAGACCACCCCCTGTCAGATGAGTAATGCAGCCAGTTCCGTTTCCACTTCTAGTACCCACCCCTCCCACTCCCAGCCTTCACCGCATCCCGGCTAGATTTTTCTGTACTGAGCCTGCAACCACCATCGGCGTTCCGTTATTGTATATTTATTCGGTTATAAGAAGAGTTTTGTGAGCTTTCATCTGAAGTGCGCTTTACACTAAATAACCAGGCTTAATATAATAAAAATAAGCAAATAGAACATTCCAAATAATAACAGAACGGGACAAAAATAACAACAATCATAAAATGGGCATAGGAATTTTATGTAACAATTATTTTTATAAACAATAATTATTAGCCTGAAACACTCATCCAAATTGAAAAACAACTTTCCGAGAAAAGATAAATGTCGCCGACAGGACTCGAACCTGCACCCTTCTGATTGCCGGTCAGATGCTCTACCGTTAAGCTACGTCGGCTTATCGCAAACCCGCCAAGTTAATCAATATATACTAGTGTTTCATTCAATAATTACTGTTTTTATTATATTTCACCTGTAAACAACCAACTTTATTAGTATGAGAAAGGCTTGTAACGGCTAAATCCCTCAATAGATGGCGTCGAAACAAATTATGTCTACATTTTATTGGTGAAAATTGCTTTGACTTGTCAAATATTTATTAATTGATAAACTAAAGTTTTTAAGACAAGATTAATTGTTACCCTTTGCGCTATGCACAAAAAATCTTGTCTTAAAAACTTTAGTTTATCAATTAATAAATTTTATGTACCTTGCGATAAGAACTTACAACATTCTTCCGGTTAGCATAAAAAAAATCTGATTCACAGAAAATATTCAAACACAATGTAAAAAATTGGATTAAAAGTAATGATAGGGCATTTACCGGTGCACTCACCCAAATTCGAAATTATTGGTTCAACGATTCACAAAGCGTATCTTAATATAAGTGTATTTTTATAGGTATTTTAATACTATAAAATAATTTGCAAAATTACTGCCTCAACACATGCTAGTCTAGTGAGGCGGGTTATGTGAAACTTCAACTATAACTGTTATTATATTATTTTCTATTTTACTTTATAAACCATTGTACACTTACTTTATTATATTATAAATGTCTTTTAGTTATAGTTTAATTTAATTACAATATAGATATTATTATTATTATTATAAAGAAGTCCGTAATGGAGTTTTGACTCCAATACCCCTCGTCTTTGGTATTTGGTCTAAATTCAGGATATCATTATTATAAAAATATTCTTGTTCTAATGTAATTCCAGGATATTTTTATAACGTAATGTTTTAGTCGTTTTATTTAAAATGTAGAAATGGTAAAAATATGAAAGAAATAATTCCGAGATGCTGCAGGAGTCACTCCGTTTGGAGGACCGTTTTCGGTTATTTATATTTGAATAAAGGATTTGCTTCATAGCTTGATAGTGAATTTAGAGTTGAGTTATCATGAAAGGTAATCTGTCGTAAAATGCTTCATAAAGTGATTTTATTAATTTCTTTAACAATGGAATGTTTATGTCTTTGTGTAGTGTTAAAACCCTGATCCATGAAGGAGCATTCAATATTAGTCGAATAACCGTGTTTCTTTTGCTGCGTTCCACCAAAAAAGTGCAGCGTGTGAGGATATTATTTTTCTGATATTGTTCATTTATTTATTTATTAAACGCCCAAAGGGCTTTTGTTAACATAAAACATCTCTAATAATAGGGCGTATTAGTTAGTTAACATTACATAAATAATAGAAGAGACTACATTTTTAAAAAGACATATCAGATATGTATAGAACTAGATAATTATTTTTGTTTTGATGGAGCATGGAGATATTTGGAATATACCGAAAAAGTTTAATAGGTATTGGCAGTTCGATGATAACGCGCTATCGGTGAGTTATATGAAGAGTTAGTGCTGTGGTTGTCACAGTAGAAAAATTGGTTGAGTCGTGGAGATCTAACAGGGGCATGGATATTTACAGCACTTAACATTTGAGGGCAGACTATGAAATTATTCAATAATTGTAGCAGATATCGTTTTAAGGTTGTCTCAACATATATTAAACAAATCTAAAAAAAAAATTATATTTTCAAATTTAGTTGTGTTATTATTAATTTTTGCGGGTATTTTAGTTTTATTATTATTATTATTATTATTATATGACAATATGATAGCTGATTCGCTTTCACAATAGCTGTCAAAATAATTAAAAAAAAAACCGAAATACTTGCAGAATTTAATAAAAACATAACTAAATTTGTTTTGCATGCAACAAAAAACAAACGAAATGGAGTTTTACGAATTAAACACAAAACAATTAATATCTAAGAAACATCTTTTGTGAATTCTCTAAACGGTGTAAGTTACAAGTATAAACAGGAGATATACAGGGCGGAGTTAGAGTATGCATGTCCTGTATGTACATTCATACTCTAACTCCGATCGGATAAGGGATCAGTAAAATAGTTTTATTTACTCAATATTTCGAAAAGTCCTTGTGTTACGTATTACAAAACCTAGAAACTGTTTGCCGTTATTGGAAATTGTTTCGCAGTGACGCTCAAAAATAAGTTTCTTATCGAAAATAACTCCAAGGTTTCTGATGAATCAATGGTATTAATACAATTTCGTTATTATAATTTGAATATGATGTAGATATTGGACTCAGTGTGCAGTAACATTTTTTCAAAGAATAATTTACTTATTTCACACCAACTAGCAAGTCTAATTATATTTTGCTAAAGGATAAGTTCATTTCTAGCGATCTCATATAGGAGTATTTTATTGTCTAGTAGTATTGCCAAACTTATGGCGCGATTTGTGGATTTAACTTTGTCTTGGATAAATATGCTTTAGTCAAGTGAGTTTTGACTCTAAAACGAGTCCTAAGTATTTTATTAACTTGGTCCAAGACACGCTTTCCCCAAACGTTTCGATATTTGGCTGCCGTTTCGGCATTCTACGCGTGAATATTGTGGCTGCACTTTTTGAAGGATTTATTGTGATTCGCCACTTTTCATAATATGCCTCCATCGGGGTGGCTTTGGATTAGACTCAAAACTTGGCTGTGAGCTCTTGAGTAGGGCTTGCATCTGGGATTTTTCACTTTTCGGTTTCAATACCCCTTTATGTTAGTGAAGCATTAAACAAGTAAAATCTTAAAAATGGTTGACATTTTTAAAACTAAATGAGTTAAAAAATAAAATTCCACTTAAATTGGTTGTATAATTTATGACAATCACTCTCATTTACAGCATTTTTGTTGAACAAAGCAGATTCAAACAGTTTTATTAATTAATTATAAAAGAAAACACAAATGAAAGCATATTGTTGAAGACCACGTCGACCGGCGAAACGGCTGTTACACATTTTATTAACTAAATTTGATTTTATTTTTTCAGTAAACCATTTTTATTCTTTTCATAAATCATGTAAAATAGCGCGATGGATTGAAGTTACTGAAATAAAATCCACTAGCTAATACCTTACAAAACTTCAAGAAACCTTCTTAAAACAATAATTATTTATAAAGTATATGCTTTTCGTGCATGCATTCCGGTACACCACTGGAGAATAACCCCATCTTACATCAACTTCACCATTCCACTCTCTCCCCCACTCCCCCCCACCACCCATCAACTATTTCACCTTTATTGCTCACTTATTTTTCTTTTACATTTGCGGTGAATTGCCAACTTGTTACCGGCATAACGTTTGGCCCAATTTAAAGTGCAGTTTTTAATGTTTCACTTTCTTGCAGTGGTATTGTTGCACTGCTTTCGGTGCCTTGTAGCTATTACGCGGTGCTCTATTCACCGGATTTAATGGTGAAATAGGAATAAGTGACGCATTATTGTGGAAATTGTATAAATGCTCTTTTGATTCGACCAAGTCTTTTCATGAATAATTTTTACACCCAAAAATATTTCAAATATATTTTACGAAAGATTGGGAGTAATTTTCGTTCATTGTTGTCACAATAATCACTTAGTGGTTTTACTTAGACCTAACCATCGGTGGTTCATTAGAAGTAATATTTTTTGTGTGTAACAGACTGCGTCTATTTAATATAAACTTGAACAAAACAAAAATTTGTACGTAATTAAACAGAATGACAAAAATTAAAATACATTTTTGCAAGCCTCTTGAAACCTTCTATAACCAAATCAGCGATACAGTTATTTGTTGCTCAGAGCCAGGTGAACTTACTTTTCTAGTTTATCAGAGCTGATTTCTCGCTTATTAGAGAATCTTTTTTTATAGTTATTACCCTATGGAAGGCACTTTGCATCGAAATTATTTTGCGCGTTGTTTTAATTTATGTTATGTATTTTTGTTCCGCATTATACAGGGTGTATCGGCACATAAACGACAAACTTTAACCGGTGATCCCCCATCCCGAGTAGATACACAAAGTAATATTAAATTCGTTAACTTAAGTCGGAAGCGAGTTTTTTTAACACCGCGGAGTGTTAGATTATTGAGAAGCAAAATTCTGATAAAATAATTAGTTTCACAGCTCCAAACAAATTATCGTCCTCAATAAATCACCCGTCGCGGGATCACGCCGGCATCGGCCAACGCGCAATATTTTCTCATATAAAATTCTCGTACGACCCCCGGAGATCGGCGGCCTCACGTGGACCATTAGCCCGGGCAATTAGGTGAATGTTCTATTATTATACTTATAAAGTGATAAATAACCCGCCAGCCATTATATTTTCTAGTTCTTATTTGCCACTTTCTCCTGTTAAGTGTTGTGAACAGTGGTGTAAAGATCTCACAACTGTCCAACACATAAAAAGATTTTTAAAACAATTTTTCACACTTCTGCGGTTGGTCGACTGAAGTGATCGATAGCCAACCATTAAACTAACGAAAGAAATGTTGGAATCCTGAAGGAGAACATTGGAATTAAATGATATTTTGAGTCAAGTGCCGTTGAAATACGGTGATATTTATTATTTTACTGCAAAATGTACAAATGTTAACAAAATTTGCTAACAAATTTTTTAACAACATGCATTTGACGGCCTCCACGGTAGAGGGGTAAGGCTCTCGACTGCGAATCCGAAAGTCGCGGGTTCAAATCCCGGCGTGCGCAAGTAAATTTTATTTAATTAATTTGTGATGTTTCACAATTAATTCATTTAAACATAATATGTAATATATTATAAAAAAAATAATAATTTAGAAAAAATATCAATTGAAATTTTTGGCAACGGTCTGCAAAAAAGCGCAATCCAGCTGCGATTATATAATGCTGAATTCAAAGCCATCGTATAAAGAGTTTACTTGAAGGATCAAGCAAAAATATTATTCAATATACTCGTATACATAATAAATCATTGCTAGACATTTATAGATTGCTACATCAATCAATATCAATGCAAAGACTTGATCAAAGAATTCATAAAAGGCGACAATAATAATACTTACAATAGAATACAGCTATTGCTTGAAATAATCGAGCTTTTGGTTAGCATTTTTCTATTCTACATAACCACTTCTTAATCTAATCAATCCCAACAGAATATTTTCCCTGACGTACTAAATAACAATGTTACGAATTCTAGTTATTTTATCCAAAAGATGCTCTGTCCATCTGTGAAGCATTATTATAATTCAATTACAATACTCCTACCGAATCCTCGCAGGAAGGCAGGCATCGCAAAAACCTTTTTGTTATCATGTTATCCCCAGAATGGAAGCGTTCTTCCTTAGCCCATTAACGGAAGAGAGAAGTATGTTTTACTCCTATTTTGAATTATGCGTTTTTGTATTAGCTTTGATTAATATTTAACGTTTAGGGTAATAAATACTGCAATCGCTGATTATAAATATATTGATCGCTTAAATTGAAAAAAAAAATTATAATTCGCTCGTTTTCGTATGTCTGGCGAGCTATTAGTAAATTTCATCCAATAATTTCCACCACAAAATGAGAAGTAAAATTTCCCCAGTGAAAAAAATATTGAAGCTTCTTACGAGAAAAAGTTGCATCCTATTGTAAAGATAAACGTATTGACGGGGAAAGAACTCGAGGAAAGTATATCTTAAAGAAACCTGTCGGCATTTCAGTGAAAAATTAGTTGGAAGTTAGACAGGATAAATTTTACTCCCCCTCCCATTCTTGGGTTAAACAAAGGAAAAAACTTGTTTTTGAAAACATCATCTCTGCATATTCCAGGAATTCCCACTATCCTGTTCATAGACGGCTACCCACTACTAAGTACTAGCCCCTACTAACTGTTCACACTTCCCGGGTCTCCAGCGGCGCAGCTTCGTTCTTGTTATTTTTCCCAAAACGAGTTTTTAGAGGCGAACATTTTCTATTTTAAGTTTTTTTACAGACTCACACTGTTCTCATTCTCTCGCCGGTACTACATCATGTTCACAAAGAAATACAAATAAGAGTTTTGTTACGGATAAAAACGTACATGTATTTTGTATGCTCCCCATTATTGTGTAGATAAAGCTACCCTCGAACAAAACTGTGCATAGTACTGCACAAGTTGTGCTAGGCAAATTGATGACAATCATCCTCCAAGAGGTACTAGAAGATGTGTTTTATTCATCGAAATGCTTTTATTTATTTATATTTTCTTTTCAATGATTGATTGCTTTGAATTCAATAACCGTTACTTTAACACCCTCTCACGTAATCACGTCAGTAATTTTCTATATTGATAGCTCGAGTTGTGTGAAATACATAAGTCGGATAGAATCGCACGTCACGTCGAATGCCCCACGAATATCTTCTGCCTCGCTCAATGGTGCAGTATGTATAAAATGTGTTTGAACAGCCATATTTCAAAGTCAATATTGACGCGGAACAAATCTATCGCCGCCGGGAGGCTGCGTCGGCACATTTTAGAAATACCACCCTCATTCCACCCCATTCAGGGCCAATTACAACCCCTATTACATTCCCCGTGGCACGGAGCGCGTGTCTCTAGCAAGCCTTAGCGAGCTGCTGCTACCGCTCTGAATGCCTGCTGCCTGTTCCCTTTCACCATATTATGTCAACTGGCGATCGGATTCCTGGAAATGTTTGCCTTTGGTTAAGCAGACAGGTTTTCAGCTAAATTTGGTTATCATTCATTTAAATAAGTTTGTTGCCATGTATGACTTGAAATATAACATGAAACACTCAGGACGGTGATCCAAACAAGCGACAAAATTTTGGTGGATGTATTGGAAAACCTATTATTCAATGCAAATTATATTAGCCATTGTATTAATAAGCAAAAAATTACAAATATAATATGATGTAGCTCGCCCCTTCTAAGAAAAATGAACTTTTCTATCGTTTTACCTATGTTAATGACTTATTTACATTCGCTAAATACCTTATAAATAACGTTTTAATATTTACCGAGTACTTAGGATTTCCTATATTCATTATACGGTATTTGACAAATAAACATTTCAACGTGGAAAACGATTAAAAAAATCTATTTTTTCAACTGCATTTTCATTTCATTGCATTTTTTAAATTTATTTCAGACCTTAGATTTCGGAAATATTTTATTAGAAATTAATCCCTAGTATTAAGGGTCGTGAAATAATCTGTACACTATGTATACGAGTACATTTTGTGAAATAGGTGTAAGGTATACTGGTTCTGCAGCTTACGCCTAATGCCTCAAAAGCTCACTTGGAATCGACCGGGTCTTTATAAGCAATGTCGTTTTCTTGAGTCTCGAGCTAATCCCCGCCGATGCTTTCCTCAACGTCGAGATTGTGGTTAATGTCCGTTCCTGGCCCCTAGCGTCCCTCTTGCACAACTTATTCAGCAGTAAAATAATAACAAATTAATAAAGAAAATAAAACCAGTTATAAAGTAATATATACTTCATCCATCTATTTGTATTAATTGTTATTGTGTTTAGTTCGTAGAACACAATTAATTTTTGATTATATTTAAAGTAAATAAATTTAATAGACACCTTGTTTGAAGAGTTAAAATCACTATATACTTTCGTTATTTAATTTTATTACTGCGGTACCAGTTTTGGCACATCCGTGTCATTCGCTAGCGTTCTTAAAACTAACTTAAATTAAACAAGTACAGAAATAATTAGTTGAGGGTAGTGGGAGTGGTGATTTGGAGAGGGTGGGCGGCGGTGGGAGGAGTCAAACAACTAATAATGTGTAACTAATTTCCTGTTTAATTTAATTTAGTTTTAAGAACGCTAGTGAATGGCACGAATATGTCGAAACTGGTAGCGCAGTAATAAAATTAAGTAACAAAAGTACGTAGTGATTTAAACTCTTCAAACAAAATGTTTGGAAATTGTTACATAGTTAATGCCCGAGAAATGCAACAAATTTAATAGTGTTATTTTTGTTCCACAATTTTTCTTTAGATAATAAAATAAAATGAAATACAAAACAGAAATAGGACTGCACTAACCCAAAGATGTATTCTTCTTTCAACGATTTTCAAGGTGCGTGCTTGAGTAGTTATTGGTTTTAATGTTAGTGTATGTAGTTATTAAAAAACAGTTTTAAGGAAATATGATAATCTTTATCATTTTAATCCATTGCAAACATATGAATGTAAAACTAAAGCATTTTTTGTTTGATAATTTAATATAAATAAAATAATTTAAAAATAGCTATCTCTTAAATTTATTTTCACATTAATAAGTATATTTACGATACTATTAAAGAAAAATTAAGTAATACATATTTTTATTTTATTTTTTTCTGCCTTGTTATTTTATTAACTTAATTTATATTCATAATAAAAATAAATACATTTTAAAAATTTTTATATAATTTGTTATCACTTTTTTTAAAAATTTCTATTTGTGTTTATAAATTGTTCTATTTTCTTATTATTTGTGTATACTTGTCATCATTTTTAGTGGGTATATTGTTTATCCTGGCGAGGGGAGATTATTGAAACATGTGGATATTTAATTATTAAATACAGTGGTTTTAAATGAAGGAGTTGTTATTAATTTAAATACTATTGAATATTTAATAAAAAAATAAAAATATACATTTTAGCATTTTTAAATAATTACTAACCTACATTCATCACTTCTTGTTATTTTTTGTAATTTGGGTATTCTTACATTATTATTTTTCTATGTTTATTATGTTGTCTATACTTATCATTAGTTTTTAATATACTGTGTATCCTGACGAGGGAAGCTTCGCTTCCGAAACATTTTGATATTTATATATTAAACCTTAGATTATAAAGAGTATTTTTTTTGTAATTTTATTTTAAATAATGTGTTTGTCGCCGCGTATTTCGATATTAAATATTGGAAGACTCGAACGTTAGTGTTTTCCTATTGACAAATTTCTAACTACGGTATTGCACAGTGTTTTGATTTTCATTTGGAATAATAGCTCAACGGTTTGTAAGGAATGGAAACTGTATTCTTAAAATTCCCTAAGAAGCTTTAGAAAATGAACTGAAATTGCACTGCGCATTATAGCAATATTTGAAGCAATCCCTTCCAAGTCGAAGCAGATTACGCGGGACAAGATGCATTTTAAGCTTTTCCTCGTACCTACTTCCCGTCTGACTGCATTTTATTGCTGGAATGAGAAACTTAATTTCACTGCAGGGGATATTCGCAAATCTCGCAACTTTCGAAACTTCCAAGTTGGGTTTCTGAATTCCTAGAAGGTCGACCATCTTCGAGAAATATTTAAAAAAAAAACATTCAAACTTACCTACATCCGTATGGACTAAATCGCTACACGAAAATCGATCGAAATGGTTCACTAGACGGCAAACTAGAATAATTATTTTTTGTACTCGAACATTAGAATTATTTCATGGACTTTTTGTTCATACCAAGTCATGAAAAAATTTAAAAATGTTGAAATGAGGGTATTTTTGAAGAATGGTTGGAGTGTTCCCGGGTCTTAAAGAAATCAATGTTTTAACAAGGAGAAAACGCAGAAGCCAGCAGAACGTTCTTTAGGAGATCTGTTGAGCATAAGAATGGGTCCTATAAATGACACATGCACGCGTTTAGCGAGTTTCAAGTCTATGTACAACATCACAGCATTCAGAATTAAATTAATTCATGTACGTAATTTTCTATGGCAAAAAAAATTCCCGTCACTAATTACCTTAATTTAATTATGTAGAAAATTACTTTATCGAGTCCATACTTCAACTATATTTACACTCAGAGAGGATTAAACAAATATACACAAAAAAAATATTTTTCATAATCAATTAAATAAATAAATCATATACCGATCGTATCTGTAGCCCGGGGGGTTTTGGTCCCCGCTACGGATTATAAAAGCTGTTCTCCCTTCTACTGACCGAGCTTCTTTCCTATATCTCGGTAAATAATACATATCTATCTATATTTTTAAATCTCGTATATTTTTAAATCAGCTTCGTAAAAAAAAAGATACTTTGTAACCCGGCATTAGTGAGGTGAAAAAATCTGGTCGTTGATGTGGACAGGTTTAATATACTTGTTCGAAAAGATTTTTTTAACCTTTTGTAAATATCATTAAGAAATATTATTGAATAATTATATTTTTACGTTTCCTAAAAATAAATTTTTTTATCATTTGTTGTACAGTTGTTCAATAATTTATTATAAAAGTGATTGTACAAAATTTCTGGTAATTTTTAACTTACCTAAAATGTTTTTTTTTTCTCTAAGTGAGCTCTAATAATTTTAACTGTTACAAAGTATTTACATAATGACAAAAAAAATTCACACAACAGTGAATGTTTATTTACTTTATTCATCTATACAATTTTAATGTTATAAAAGGGTTATGGTACTGTGCCTGTATTAATAGGAGAACGTGTGTTGAGAGCACGCAACTAAAAACAAACAGTTACCAATTAACAAATCAATGGTCCCCCGTTTTTTTAACATATCTTGCGGTTAATATAATTTGCCTCTACTACAGGTTATTTTAAAAAAATGCACACATAATGTGAATGTGTTATAAAAAAATGGTGCAAGCAGCATAACATATAAAAGTCAATATTCTTCTAAAAAAATATTAAACAGCTGAAATACGCTAAATCGCTTACTTTTCAAACATTCGACTTTTGTGAGGCGGGCTGTGAGCAGTGGCATACACTCCACAAAGCCTGAAAAGCTATGCCTGCCATAAGAAAAACGAACCATAAAAGTTTTTTGTTCATAATGTATTTTACCGTGAATTCGGTGAGGAATTTCTACGCTTATTTATTCAGTTGGTCACAAAAATCAGCGGAAGATGATAATAAAGAGACGATTTAAAAATATTCACCACAATTCATACCCGAACACGAAAAACTACAAACAGCCTATCTTTAGTCGTAGACGCCATGCTAGCCTGCACCAAGCACTAGCGGCGAGGTCAGCTGCGCGCCTCGTAACGGAAACTTTCACTTGTTGGTGAAGGGTATAGGAAATCGCTCAAAAACTTTCAAACCATCTCGATATAAGATATTTGTTAAAATATTCCGTAACCCACACCTCTAACCCAGGTTAATGAGAAGACAGTGTTTCTGTAGAATTATTTTAGAAGTGTCTAGAATAAAAAATTCCCAAATAGCAAAGCTTTTATTTTAATTAAGTACGGAATGTTTTAATATTTATAATGTAATATCACGTCATTGGTAGCAAGCGTCATATCGTTACCTTTGTGATTTTATTTTTGTACATGATTTCTGATGGTGAAAATTCAGCACAGAAGCATTACTTCATTTGACTTATTTTGTAAGCAAATCTGATTAGTAGTGGCGTGCATTGTTCTATGACCAAAGGTAGGCTGTGTATAGTTTCTCAAGTTCGAGTAAGAATTGTGAATTGAATATTTTAAAATTAAGAATATTTTGTCATTGAATATATGATCATATAATATCCTTACCTATTTGTATATTTATTTATATCTATATATTATACAATACCATTTTATAAAATATATATTTTTTTAAAGTATAATAAAGGTGTTTTGTATGATGTTTTATAATGTGGAGTGTAAGGTAGGTTTGAGAAGGTGATAATTTAAATGGAGTGTTATATGTGTCGTGATTTCACTCTGCTGAGGTGTTCATGTGGATGTGTTAAATGCAGTACAAGTGTTGATGTGTATAGATTAGTTTTAATTTAATCTTTTAGTTTTGCTATACAAATGTAAATTGGGTAAAGAATTTGAAGAGAAACACATTTTTTGTTTTTGTTTTGGTTAAAATAGGAAAATCCTTTAAGAAATAATAAACATATAAAACGATTATTTGTGTTAAGTTTATTACACTGGTTCATTTTTCTTAGGACAGGCACAGTTTTACTGAATAGCCAGATAGTTCTAAACCTTTCTCTTTCGTCAATTTCTTCTTATCAATGTTCAGTACGTAAACCTAAATTCGTACGTCTAACGTGGATCACCATCACGCACCTAAACTATCGAATCCAATATCTTAATTGAAAAAAAAAGTAGCGGCGGAATGTATATGCTTGGAGAAATCTCGTGGTAGGAGAAAACTTCCAAGTACATGAGATCAATGAACTTCTTATAAAAAAAACAGTGAGAATCCTGTTGCTAATGTAACTTATGTAATGCAATTACCAGAATTTCGATCAGGGCCGTCTTTAAGCCAAACGGCGCCTAGTGCACGTAAAATTTTGGCGCCCTTGTCAAAACCAACGCTAACACTAACATTTTTGAAAAACGACAATATACTAAATAAGTAAGCGAATTTCTGTCCAGTTTTCTTTCTGTTATCTAAAAAGTAGCTTCTTGTGTAAAAAAATAATAATAGTCTTAACTATTTTCCATGTGGACATGAGGTAAAGCTTTTACCAGTGGTGACGTTTTGCAAACTGGATGATAATGCCTTTACTTAAGTACCCTGTATGAGGTATTCAATAAAATATCTACAATGCTTTCTCTGTATCATAAAATCTATGTAGGTAATATTATAAAAAATGTCGTCACTGTTAACCACTCGTTTAATCGTACAGAAATCCAAAAATTGTGTTCTCCTCCGCCATTAAACTGAAACTATATTTAACTGATATGATCTCTACATCTAATACGTCGATATTTTTTAGTCTAAACCTATCTTCTGGATTTTGTGTTCATCCTGGCCCTCATAATCCAAATATTTATTTTTCCTCCGCCAGCCTATTATGGTACTAGCTAAAAATTCTGCTTTAATTTCCAAGTTAATAGCTATTTCTTTTGGGTCTGTCCCAACTGAGGAAAATAGAACATCCGATCGGTATTTCACAAAAAAATCTTTTGATTTAAAAACACCACTAAAATTTATTTTCGAATTTTGTAACATTTTTTTTAATTATATTTAATTGATGTAAAATTTCGTTCCACGAAATTGAAGAACAGACGAATTTGAAATCTAAAATATTATTACGTTAGGATTGAGTTAAAATCTTCGTTACAGCATCCTTTTTATCCCTTCACTATATAAGGAAAGAGGTGGGCCTGGGCGCAAAAATGAGTAGTCTGCAAGTATGTTGTCTGTTGTATGCTGATGATGCGGTGCTGATTGCTAACAGTATGGAAGATCTACAGTCCCTCGAATCTAGGATGAACGAAGTATGTATGAAGAATGAGCTAATGATGAATGTAAATAAGTCCAAAGTCATGGCGTTTGAAAGAGAGAGTACTAAAACAGTATGCAATATAGTTGTGAATGATGAATACTTGGAGCAGGTCAATGAGTTTGTGTATTTGGGAAGTATGTTTACGAGAGATGGAAAGACATATATTGAAAGAAGGGTGAATGCAGAAAACTCCATTAACGGAGGACTGAACGCGGTTGGCGCCAACAAAAAGTTGTCCAAGGAAGTGAAGCTAGAAGTCCACAATGGAGTGCTGATACCAACCTTACCATGTATGGCAGTGAGGCATGGAACTGGCAGAGGAAGGATGAAAGTAGACTGAATGCTGTAGAAATGAGATCTCTGAGACGAATGTGTGGTAAAACCATGTATGATCGAGTGAAAAATGTTGAGATTCGTAAAGAATGCAAGGCTGATGTAAGCGTAGTGAGCAAGATTAAGAAAGGGACGCTTAGATGGTTTGGGCATGTAGAGCGAATGAACGAAGAAAGGAGTGTAAGGAGAATATATGACGCGAATGTGAATGGAAGAAGAAGCCGGGGACGCCCGAGGAAGACATGGCACGATCAAGTGAATCAAATACTCGAGTCGGGCCATGTCAGAAGTCGGAATAACAGAAGAGAATGTATGAGGCGTTGTATGAATGTGAATGAAGCAAGAAGTGTATGCCAAGATCGAGTTGTTTGGCGGTCCGTCCTCTCTGCCTACCCCTGCGGGGAAACGGCGTGATGGTTAGTTAGTTAGTTAATAAACGTCTAATAAAAAGTATCATGGCAACTATTTGACTTTCCCAGTGGTTTTAAGGTAATCTTGGAACAATTACTTTTAAAACATCCCATCATTGCGCAGAACTACCAAAACAACATACGAGTATAAATTTTGAACCTTACCAAAAAAGCGACGGCGCCTGAACATTTTTTTAGCAGCAATTTTTACAACTAAATTTAATGAATGGAATATACAAGAAACAATGAATGCTCTGGGCTTTATACATCTTATCCTTTTTTCACACCACAATTATTACCATCTTTATTGAACCCACTGTCATAACTTTGTCCACGTACTTTTTTAACCAATAATATCATTTGTATTGAGTTTTATTTGTATTAAAACAAACACGAAAATATCCTATTGCATAGACATAGACAAGACGCGATGATTCAAGATTCAAGTAGCTAGTAGCTAGGCTAGGTGCTTTTTTTATTGCATTGTTCTAATGGACCCTCTACACGATGGGCCATCAGCTGGTCAACTACGGATGGTCCATCGTGTAGTGGGCATAGTGACGTCTGATGGCTTATGGCCCCTCTACATGATGGGCCATTAGCTGGCCCACTACGGATGGCCAATCGTGTAGTGGGCATAGTGACGTCTGATGGCTTATGGCCCCTCTACATGATGGGCCATCAGCTGGCCCACTACGGATGGCCAATCGTGTAGTGGGCATAGTGGCGCATCATTGATGACGTGCGATGGCGCGGGATGTCCTTGTTGTCGGTTTTTCGTCCACACATCAAAGGACGGTGGGTCGGCGATTGTGACGCCCACTACACGTGTCGAACTGCTCAGTGTCTGCTTGAACATGCTGCGGTATTGATGTCCTCTAGTTAGTAATATTTTCGTAGCTTTGTAAAATTTTTCAACGTAATGGCGATAGCTTGAACATGTGATTAAACTATAAAATTCGTCGTATTATTTATTCGATGAATGTACGAGTATATGAAATCCCAAATACAAAAATAAACGCTAAAATGTATTTTTGTAAATTATGGCTCTCCAAATATTGTATTTAAATTAAGTAAATAAGTATTTTTACATAAATATCTCTGCATTTATTTCCTATTTTTATTGGCTAGAATTATTGGAAAAGAGGAAAAACAAAACAATAACAAAAAAATATTAAAAAAACATTACATTTTCTGAATATCCGAAAACAATTTTATGATATTAGATAACATATAATATCATAAAACTAGATTTCATTTCATTTGTTTGTACAATAATTTTTGCCATAAAAAGTTCCGGCTGGTTTTAAAATTTTATAAATTTAATATGATTTAAAAACTCATAAAACCACACAAGTTTCGAAGCGGGTGATGTAGCTACTTCTTTTGCTATGTTTTCAACAATTTCTTCCCTGGATCATCAGTTGGGTTTTTTTTATCTCTATTTGAATAAAATGCTTGACTGTAATATTATTGTTGGATGAGTCTAATTTAATTGAAAAACTATTGCTGCATAACTAATGAATAGATAGTCCTTATTATTAAGAAAAGCAATATGGGAAATTCTGAATTATTATTTATAAAACGTGGATAATTTATAACGAGCTTTATATGTATGGTATGTTTCACAAATCTTCAAAATAGCTAGTTAATATTACAAATAAACATTCTAAGCTCGTCTACTTATAGTTATCGAAGCATTTAAGACTATAATTAAGAATTTTAAAAAGAAAGTTCTGCTTTCGCATAAGATATTTTATTTTAACTACACAAAATGGAATAACTAATACTGTTTATGATAATGAGTAGGTATCCCAATCAGGTTAAAAATTTGAGGTCTCACTGAAGCTAGACTTCATTTCTACAAGCTAAGCGTTCTGTATTGGAATAGTGGATTCTACAGGGACCAGCTTTACACTCAAGTAAAAAACTACTTCTATTAGTTTAATTTCGATGCCACTTCTGAACTGGATCCCAAAATACTTGAATAATAGCTGTTAACAGATCGATTGTCTCTAATGCGTACGACACGAACACATGTTATGATGTCAGTTTGATGAGTATTACAAAGGAACCAACATAAACAAACTAGCCACAAACTCGGCGGACATAAGTGGAAAACCCGTTAGTAGTCGATCTCAACAACGTTAGTGAAAGTCGTTTCTTAGACTCGTTCTTTTATATTATTCTCATCTATTCTCATTTCTCATCTAGACAGAACACTGTAGATGCAAAGTTATCAGAGGGGATGTATCGCCATATGAAGACACAGTTCTCTCCCATCACACAACCTTTTTTGGAATTATTTTTAGTGATGTATATCGAGGCTTCTGATTCACGTAATGTTGTCATTTTTTCCTGAACTGATTTTTTTAAGTATTATAATGACTGAATGTAGTCCTTTACGTAGGAATTCACTTAAAAATATTTTCTACTTTGCATGATCTAACTAATTTCATTATTCTTGATATGACATTGAACTTCGTTGAAGCTATAAAATTCTGAACTTGTCACTCTCCGTTGTTCATATAAGTGTATTAAATATCTTCAATTTCTCCACACATCTAGCACATTGGAGATAAAGAGCGGCCTATCAAACACAATATTCTTTCCATTAGTGCATATCTAGATCCTAATCAAAAAATCATTCTCATTTCCGACCTTATAAGATTAACTTCATGGTGTTTAAAGATGAAAATAAAATGATATTATCAATAATGCCAAGTGTAGACTAAATTATCTAAATATTATTGTTATTATTACTGTAGTGAATAAAAAATCATCTTAATATCTTCGGGAAACTCCCATATCCATCCATGCGAGTGTTCTAACATTGGCCTTGCATCATTTGTGGATCTCTTATTTTAGTTTGATCAAATGTTATTTTACTACACGCACATACACACTTTAGTGATCTCACGTCTACGGAATTCAGTATTCTTTCACCATTTGCCAAATCCATAACTTACTTTTATACATTTATATCACAATCCCACCGCGTCACACGGTCCATATAAATATCAGTATTATCTTACATAACAAACGTACTACGGTGTAGTTGGAATTGTCAGTTAATGTTTATTGTCAGAACATAATGTGTGCAGTTGGCAGTTGTGCATTATTTCCATATTGTCTGTGAAATGGCAAAAGGGCATAGACCCTCGATTCAAGATATAATTTTATTGCATTTTTTGTAGAAATCAAATAGATAACGAATTATTGCTAAAAACCATAGCACCCAAAAGTAATAAAAATATTTTATTATCTTTTTTTTTTTTTAATTAAAGAAAGAAAATAATCCTATCCTCCCTGGGATTTCCCGTGGTGATTCATTTAAAAGTATTAAATTAACGCCAACCGGTTTCGCTTCTCTCAAACTTCATCGGGGTAAAACTTAAAACTGAACAACTCAACTTAATTCAACTTAATTTGCCTTACAGACCGATATTAGATGTATTTCCCGTTAATTCAAAATTTCACCTCTCTTTTTAATCCCTCCTTTGACGTTTTGTCTCTTTCTTTTTTTATATGTTATCCCATTCTGTTGCATGAAAGCATACCTCTTTCTCACTGTTCCATCGTTTCGTTTTATATTTTGTCTCTTTCATTTTGTATATCCCAATTATATACATTTGCTCACTCTATATATATATTTGTTTAGTTTTCAATTTTACCCTGATGAAGCTTGAGATAAACGAAACGAACGTTAATTTAAAAATAAATTGGTGGTTTAAAGCAAAGTGTTTTCTTATTTAAATTTTAAAAATTACGCTAAAATTTCAAATTCTGTTTCTAGCGGGGAAGGATTAAAATTTTCATTTTTGTTTTAAATTATTTATATTTTTAAAATGTTGATAGTCATTACAAGCATCAAAAAAAAATTGAGGAAAAAAAGGGATAATTTAAAATGCAGTCCTTATTTTCTTTTAAAGGCGCATATTTTGAGATATCAAATCTCATAGCAGCTCCTAATTCTAAAAAATTTGTAGTTTGGCTCAGTTAATATTTTTAATCAGTACCTGATCGAGTATAACCAATTCTGCGAGCGATAACATCAATTAACTGTTATTGCCAGATTTTAAACGGTGTTTTACGTTGACTACCTACTTTCAACGAGATGTAAAGCCTCAAAATAGAGATATATAAGTGCATCTTGAATATATCCTCGAGGGGTGTTGAAACGAATTTAATAATTCTTTATTGAATAACCAAAAATATAATATGTTATAAGTTACGAAAAATATAAGAAAATTGAAAATACATGGGGCTGACGGAACACGCAGAAGATCCATGCTTCAAAGATTTTTTTTAGTTCTAGAATTTGAACCACTCACCAATGATGTAAGAATTAATAGATTAACGCTAAGTATGACTTTGATGGCTGGAGGCAAAGGTCACGTGACGCCCATTTTGGCAACAGCTTTGGTTCACTACCGTTTGACTGCAGTAATCAATTTACAAAACATTTTTAAAAGGTGTCAAGTTGAATACCCTTACAAGATATACGGTTTTTGTAAACAAGCCGAACCTTTTTATTTATGTACTGTTTACTGAAATTGGCGGCACGCCTAGCACGTCCCCCGCCCCTCTTATTTCTCCCCCCTGGGTGTTAGAGCATCTCTGTGTATTATTTTCTTGGCAATTTTCACTTATTAAACTAGAATGATTACCGAAATAAATGCATTGAAACTGTACACATTTTAAAGATTTTATTCATTTAATATTTCAGGAGGAATATTTTTTTACGTAAACCTAGACATTTTTCTTTTTTTATGTCCACTACAAACAAATACATAAATTCTCTCCCTCGTAGCTAATGGATTGCTTACCAAATCATGTATATATATATATGGTATTTAAATGTACATATGTTTTCACGTTGTGGTAAGTATTTGTGAACTTGTGACGTTTTAATGAAATCTTCGTAATTGAAACTAGTATAGTTCCTTGGGTTGTTTCACCTGGAACTTGCAGACCGATACGAGAAGGCACTAGAAGAAGATCACTGTTGAAATTTTAAATTCATATAATATTTTATATTCACACAAACGAAAATCCCCCTGTGAAAGACGGATGTAATGACATTGTGAGTTTTTTTTTTTTTTACATGCCTTTTGAACTTATGTATTTCCGGGCTAGTCCTTTCTGCTCTTTCACTGTCGGAATGACACTCCGTTCCAGAGTTGTTCAACGTGCAATGTGCATTTGTGCAGCCTTAGCTTGCATTTCACGGTCGGCAAACCGTGTCTGACCGCATCCCTTATTTACTGCTGCAGAAAGGAGCCGGCAATACGTAATCTAGGATGCGTTCTAATTTAATGCAACCGTAGGTAGGTACTCGGGCATTTTTATAAACGTGTTTTAAATAACTTTTTTCGAAAGTGTAATTTTGCCAATTAGTTCTTTTCTGACGCCGAAGTAATGGGTGACGTAATTAACTCATAACTGGAAAACGTCGGATAGTCCCAAGTCAAGTACTTTCCCACCTTCATCAAATAAAAAATCTGCCCGGAGTAAGTGGGAGTATGACACAAATAACCATTTCGGATATTTTCTAAGGTTTAAAGGAGAAACAGATAAGATTGAGGAGTTGTTAATTGTTGTTATATTTGATTCGAATTTCATTTAATTTAATTTTAAAATTAAAGTAATGTTATTATTATTAATAACGTTATTATTATTAAGAATGCTATTATTATTTAAATCGTCATTAAAAGCAGCGATTTCAACCGTAAGTACATCTTTAAATAATACATTTTAAATAAAATAAGTAAATAATGAGTAAATCGGTTTTTACCGAAAATCTTATTAAAACATTTCAAACTCGATAAAGATAAAAATAAAAGTAAGTCCTCTGAATGTGGCCTAACTACAGTTTGATAGTAGCTTTTAACGCTGAAACAGCTGTAACAATAACATTAAAAAAAAAACAAATTGCTTGTTGAACTTCATACTAACATTATTAAATTTGATTTGGGAGCCTTCATTTTTTTTAAACGGTAGAGAAATGTTGGTATTATATGGATATTAAGATCTGTTTACTAAACATGGTTAAAACCATTTCAATCAACGTTATTTTTTCTATGGTCGTCTTTCATAAGGGCGATTCCGGTCCATCACACCGGAACGTGCCACAAAATATGCTATAGAATTTTTTTTGTCTAGCTACTTTTGGAACTGAAGCCGAGAATTTAACCGATCGACCAGGGAATTCGTCAGAATTAAACTCTATTTTATTTACTCCAGCAATTTGGTTCATTGTTCTGTTTGAGGTGTAAATATTTTTACATTACAGCAATACTTAATTGCGTAATTATGCTATGCATTCATATTGTTTAATGTGTTTTCATTCCTTTATAGACAGCATAGAAAGTGAAACTAATTATTATTGATATACCTATCTCTAAATACAATTCTTTTATTTGTGAGAGTGAAATGATGTTGAAAAAGTTTGCAATAACCACGTACAATTCAAATTATTTATTTTTTCCAATATTCCGGATAAGAGAGGTGAAATTTAAATGTTTTTTTAACCTGTACGATACGACACATCTCTGTTAACGACGCACGTAGCTCGGGGGGACGGAGCTAAGAATCGACGAATATTTTGAGATTTCGCCCGGAGCAAGGTTAAGCCCTGTCAAATTCAATGGGTTGAGGACCCAAGACCCAAACCTTCTAAAACTTGAATCATCTTTCGAATCCTTGAAAAAAGGACCTTGAATATTCACTCTTTGCTACATGCTTACTTTCGCGCAAAAATTTTTCTAGAAAATGATGATAGAATTCAGAATATGAGTGCTATGGAATGAAAATCTGTTTTTTTTTGGCAGCGAGTTATATAACCTAGAAAATGAGTTGTTTTCTAGTTTGAACACTGTCAATGTTTCCGATAAAACATATTCTAGATAATGTTTCAAGCAGGCTTGTAATTTTTTTTTGTAATCAAATTTGAAATATTTTCTAATATTTTGGATAAAGATTTGAAATACCGTTCGATTATTAATGATAATAATTTAATCACTGCAGAAGATTATTTTATCATACTTGTAAATCAATGAAATATGAAATAGGAAAAGACAGAAAAATTATGATAAAAAAAGGTAACGGTCGCAACTGGGATTCAAACCCAGATTTTTTTATAGTTACTCCACACAGGAGACCTTGAGGGAAATATTTTCCCTAAAGGTCTATGTCATCCTTAGGAATGATATGTGGAGGGTCTTTCATGCGATAGAAAGGAGTTAACCTGGGTCTAGAAGAGACGGATGTTATAGAAGGAACGAATCAGAGGCCAGCAGATCATTCCACAGCCGAGCTGTTGAACACAAGAACTAGTCATAGGAGCGACCCGTTCTCTTGAGAGAAAGGGTCAACCTTGTACAAATGTTGGACGCGCGTTTAGCTTGGTTTAGCTTGGTTGGGCGCGTGTTTTCGACTGTACCGGTACCGAAGGGATCAATGACGCTATTTACTCAGAGCATCTTCCATTGAAATACCGGTTGAACAAGTTCAGCATTTCCACCTGACGTCTGTGCTTCAAAGATATTGTAATTCGTTTGTTAAGATCGGGGAATCTATCAAACAGACCGCCCATTTTTACACAAGTATTTTATTCCAACATTTTGGGGTTCCCGACCAAAGGTGGCTGCCACATTCTACATTGGGGCGCATTTGCGGTTTGTACAGAGTCAACAATTGTGCACTATTAAAGTTTCTGCGGGCCCTGTACAGTACTCTCAGCTTCTGAGAGTCTAACTTTATTCTGGCTTCGATGGAACCCCCACAGCTGACCTGGACTCTTAAGGTTACACCAAGCACATTATGGATGGCTTGTTGGGAAGATTGCGTCCGTTAAAGGAGACTAGGTTGTCATTTTAATCCCCTTTAGTCGTAACCAACATGATTGGGTCTTTGAAACATTAAATTCAATGAGGTTATTCTTACCCCGAGAGGAAACCCTCTCGAGGTTACCATCCATTCTCAGCTTCAAAGCTCTCCGAGCTCCTGGAGTTGTATTGCAGAAACTCCACTGTCGTGGACTATAACAATGAATTGGTGCACATCTCAAAAGGTCATTGATATGCAACAAATACAAAGTCAGAGACAGAACCGATCACTGTGCGAAGCCAGCATTTACTGAATGTCAGAAAGAGGTGAAACCGTCAGCAACTGTCTCAAAAAGGCAGCAATCTACGTAAACGAGGATGCGGGAAGTACATACGAAGACAGTTTGTTGACATGTCCTCAGTACCAAACGCGGTCAAAGGTCTTGGAAATAATCAGTGCAACCATTTCAGTCTCAACGTGACATTCAAGGCACTGCCCCAAACATGCGTTACATACGCGAGAAGATCACCACACGAGCGGTTACACCGAAATCCGTATTAAAGGTCGTTTATAATGTTGTTCTTCTCGAGGTATGTGACCAGTTTGCCGTTGATCACACGATAATACTTGGTAGGGTTGTCACCTTTCTTGGGTACAGAATTAATGAGAGCTTTTTTCTAACCAGAGAGCACATAACCACACTTCAGGGACATTTTGAAGAATTTTTGTCAATATGGAAGGTATTTCTGCAGCACATCTCGTGACCTCTGCAATATCAGGGCAGGTATTCCGTTAGATTCAGCTTTATTAATAATAAGCGTACGACGTGGAATACATCCCGAGACCGGATCCTCAGCTTTTTCATTTAGAAACAGCAGTGAGGAACCGACGGCGGGATGGCGCCTTGATCATCAAGGGCGAGTTTTCCGCGAACATTATCAATACAAGTTTGGCATTTACGGTGGCGGTATTTGTTAGTGAACCGTCGGGTCTGGTAAGAGGTGGCAGACTGAATTTGCAGAAATATGAAGCCCGCTAGTGACGAGAATGCTCTGCTGCCATGCGGGCAAAGAGCTAGCTTTTTGCCGATCTTGTAGGTCGTTCTTAAATTTTAACCAATTAACTCTGTCTTATCGCGACAACACTCTCCGATTGAGCCTAATTATTTTCCATAATGTTCCATTTCTGAATTATTAATAATATCCTCAAATAATTATTATATTCTAGACTACTGTATTTATATATGATTATTATTTGTAGACCTGTACGTAGAGATAGCGTCTCGGATATGTATACCTATCCGATATTTATTTGCATGGCACATCTATTGTCTATAATGAATAATATTAAAATCATTAGAATAACTTATTGAAGCCTATAATCCTCATTGAAGAAAAATAAACTAACAAATCTCAGAAAATGAAACAGTAATCTGTTTCCTTTGTCAATGATTAAGTATTAAAATGAGGTTTATAAGCTTCAATATTTTTTTCCAATAATTGATTATAATTTATATGGATTTATATTTTTATGGTATAAACTGGTGTGCGAAAGTCTTCAACATAGTCAATATTTCGTAGCGGGATCGATTTCAGTCACAGTTTTAATATGCATTTGACCTGCAAAGCACAAAAGCGTTTTCCAAAACGTACAAATATCGGTTAAACATCTAGAATTAGAGCAACTATTTTCAACTCGCAACGTTAATTGCGCAACGAACTGTGGATTTTCTATTTATGTAACCTTATTTGGAAAAGGTTCTAACCGCCATTTTTTTTCAAATACGACCCTCGAATACAAAACCATTTCTTTTATTCACTTCCATAATAAAATAATTTTCAGAGCATTGTCGTATTTTCGTAGATACTAATGAGACGAAAAACGTCAAACACTTCAAATTACCAATTATTTTACATGGTTCAATCGTCTCTTAAAACTACTAATATTTAAATCTCAAGAGGAAAAGATCGAGTGTTTACTTTGATATACCGTAAAAAAATTCGACTTATTTTTCTGTGGTTCAATGAGACAAAAGATATTAACAAAATTAGCCACACAATTACCAAAAAATTTAAACGATGTTAAAAAATTTATAACTATTAGTAAACTCACTGACTTTAGAATTAAGATTTGCCTTAACGTACTATTTCGACGGCTGAAGACAAAGGTAATGTGACATCCAATTTGGTACCAACCTAGTTCACTTTTATCCAAGTTTGTATCGCATGATATTGACTGCAGTATGCAAATTGGTACATGCGGGATGGATGGGTCCTTGTAGATAGATACCAATAGTAATATTAATTATCACGATAGTTGCGATTGCAAGTTGTATTTTTAAGCTATGAAAGTACATATCCTATGAAGAAAGGAACAAGACAGTTAAGGGCAAGAAAGGGACTAACCTATTGACTCACTGCACATGTAGTATTCACTTGTATTTCAATCGATATGCGGCGATTATAACGAAGTAAAAGTTCAGTGACGATTCGAATGGTTAGCGGAACTTGCGTTAGCGGCGGCGGTTTTAATTGTACTGAGGCGGTAGGTCAAAAAAGGGGGTAAAGGGGGCAAGAGAGATGCACATAGTCGTACCCAATTATTTGGAATCCAAGTAGGTGGCCGATAATTATTAACTGTCGTGAACAGAAATTATAGAACACTTTTGTATTCTATCTGAATACTCTCACAAAATATTCAGTTTTTGTAAACATGCCAATTCTTTTACATATTTACTGTTTTACTTAAATCGGCGGCACGCCTAGCTCGTCCCCTGCCTCCTTTATGTTGGTTTCTTCCTCTTGCGTGTTTGGGCATCTATAAGTATTATTTGCTCTTTATAAAACCTGCATTACAAAAGGTTACATTAAATACATCAAAATCTAATAAGGATAAATTAAAAATAAACATAACCTCTTATTAGTTCTCGCTCCTGTTCTAGCCTTTCAAGGAGTGAACCCTCTTTCCATTCTTCCCTCTGGGGCATGTTATATTTCAGTATATTTTAGTAAGTTACAGTTGCCTTTGCTACGTCTGCCCCCTTTCTTCTTAGACAACATACCGCCGGCTATTATAAGGATTTTCATACGACAAACAAAATCCTTAGTGGACATGGCGAAAGAAAATTAAAGTCGTAAAACAAAAACGTTGTCTTTTATTGTTTAAACGGAAAATTTATTCACAGCGATACATTTGAAGACTTCCATCGTATCTTTTGTCGCTTTAGTACTTTCTAAAGAACATTCCCTACGGTATTAGTATCTCAAATAATGTTTTGAATTTTGAATGCCTAATTTCTACAGCTTGAAAAGGATAGCTTAGCGGGCTTCCAAAAGAGGGACTGAATAGGTCATATTTTTTTGAATTGCTAAAATATTTTAATATGAAACCTCTTTTATTTTTAGCGGTAAAATTTGTACAGCATGTGGAAAGCAATACTCAAATCTTAACATTTTAAAAATCATTAACTTAAAATTTTTCAGTTCCGATGATTTCAGTATTGGTCGAGCTACACACGTTCATGGATGAGTGTATAAATAATGGGTTTTGATGTATTTTTGGCAGTAAATGGAATTTTTAATAATTCATTACAGATGACATTTAGATCTGAAAGCATTGCGTCGATTCTTGAAATATTGAGTGAGAAAGTAATTTCATAATGCAAGAACTCAATGTTTGAAAGTTTTACTGCTTCATAAAATTAAATTTTGACTGTATATAAATGAGAAAAATCATGTTTTTTTGTTTCTTTTAGAATTTTTTTTAATTTAATTGTAAACATCAACAGGATACACAGCACGACACGGTCCCTGGGAAATCAATAGGACAAAAGGGGTCGCTTCCGGTACCTACACGTACCTACAGTACTATAGCCTCATTTCCAGCAAATACAAAATCCGGACCTTTCATTTACAGGCTGCCGCTTTGTCACTCCTGATGAATACAAAACCCAATGTGTGTTACTCTCCACTCTTGACCCTTGACTTTTCTTTAGTACCTGTTTCATATATTTGTATCCATACAATGTAAGCAACGAAGTGTCTTATAGTAGGCAAAGGGGAATTTAAATTAGCATTTTTATTATGCTACCGTAGTTACGACTACTATTTTCAGTTTGCTGTTTTAATTCCAGCACGAGCTGTAAATCTTTGAATTAATCAATTACCCAACTCTCAAAAATAAGACTCGATATATTGTTAAATTCACATTTTTGTAGTTTTCATTTGGGAAAATGATTTTAAAAAGCTGGTAGAGAAGCTAGGTTGGAAACACTATATCTAAATTAAGATCAGACAGTAGTATTATAGGAAGTTGTTAGAACTTTTTTATGATATTTAAATTTAAAAAAATCCATATTTTTAATTAACTTCAAATATCATTCTTAAAATACTGGAAACTGGAAGTATCTGTCCATCAAACGGGGGGTTCTCAGTTTTATTGCTTTTTTAAAAATTGATAAAATAAAATATTTCTTTCCAAAAATTAATACATGATAACACATTTTTTCTAGTCCTGGGATATAACGTTTAGTATTCATTTACACCCAACAACTTCAATATCGAAGCTTTTCATCTGGTAAGCTTTAACTCTGAGTTTCACTAACTGCTCAAACCAACTTGAAATTAACTCACTAACATTTCTCAAGAAACGGGATTTTATTAGTTGAGGTTAATAATTAAAATCGTCATAGCACTCCCCAGCTACGAGAAAACAAAATTCGCGTCGTCCATCTAACTATAAAAGCTCTAACAAGTTAGTAAATAGAACATCTCGGCTTTTAAAAAGCACGGGATTGGCAAACTTCAAATGCAAGTCCTCCTTTGGACTTATAAGTCTCGGCGATTAAGAGAAACTTAAATCCGGCATGTCAACGCTTTGGAGTTGAAGCGCTCTGGAAAATCTCAGATTTATGAGTCCAGAGAGGCGACCCCTTCGAAGACAAAGCTCGGGCTAAAGGCAGATAAGGTCACACATTAAACTTTCCAGCTAAGTAAAACGTCATGTGGTACGACCAGAAGAAACCGGTGCCTGGAAAAAATACCTCGATGTGGAAATAACTGGTTACAATGCGCTCAATGGGTTAATAAAATTATTTTTAATAAAGTGTATTAATTATATAATTATTAATTGATAAACTAAAGTTTTTAAGACAAGATTTTTGTGCATAGCGCAAAGGGTAACAATTATTTTTATAAACAATAATTATTAGCCTGAAACACTCATCCAAATTGAAAAAACCTTCCGAGAAAAGATAAATGTCGCCGACAGGACTTGAACCTGCACCCTTCTGATTGCCGGTCAGAAAACAGTATTCATTTATTCCTGAAGATGATAGGATTGCTATCGAAACATGTAGAAATATTTATATATATTAAGTAAAGTGGTATATACAAAGTGTATTTTCAATTATATAATTAATAATGATGCCACAAAGTTATCAATCATTTGAAGAAATTATAAAAGTGTATTAAACTAAGTTAGTACGGGTTACTATGGAGATGGTCCGAATCGAATGCTAGGCCAATGAAAATGATGGTGGGTTAAAAAGTTTTTTTTGTAATTAAAAACTAACTTACGGGACCAACTAAGCATTTTTAAAAAACCAATAAAATTGTTCAAAAAACATTAACAGTACAAGACCTGAACAAATGGCGTGCGCGGAACAATGATAACATTTGGTTGCAAAGCGTTTTTATAGTTCAGCAAAAATTAAATTTTGAAAAAAATTTACCCATTATAAAACAAATATTATTGAATAAAATTCCTTTGGGGTTCGATTATCTAAATTAATGGGTACATAATTATTCAAATGCAAGAGTTATTCATAACTTTAGTAGATCATTGGGTTCATACTTCTAAATGAGATGCAAATGCAAGGTAGAAATTATTACGGTTACCTGAAAATCGAAAGATCATAAATTTCATTGGTATTTTGGTTTTCTGTGGATATCTACTATTTAATTCACGCATGAGATAAAAATTTAACAGTTATATCGAACGAAAAAGAAAACATAACTATTATTATGTGACACAGTCCCAAATAGCTAATAAAGGACCACACGGTTAATGATGGTTATTTTTTTCTAAAAGTATTCACATGCTTGTAGGTACATCGGTCCAGGTTTCTCTGGATTGGAAACTTGATGACCTCCTGAAAGGTCACAGGTCACGACATGTGAGCATTTGTGCCTACTCGCTTCTAGAAATGTCTGACCTCAAAATGTCACGGGCTTAAAGTTTCCATTGTCCAGCATTACTACAAAAGGTTATAAGTACCAAAAGATTTCAATTTAAGTTTCAACAAAGAAATTCTTCTTAGAATTATGGTTTTTGTATTTCCGTGAAGTCCTTGAAGATATTTGAAATAACAGTACCCAGTAATAGACAAAAAAATTTCAAATTATATCGAAAGTCTTTGTTGAGAAATAAATTCATTAGACTGGGTCGTAGAACTCGTAAGGTTTCATTAAAACGGTATACATCACACTTCTAGGGATTATCTCTTCTGTTCAGTGCTTTCGGTTTATTTTATAATGTTCTTGTTTGGCGTTAAGGTTCGAGTGCGCAGGTGCAAATTCAAATTTAAAAAGTGAAAACGGATCCCGTACCCGGCGAGGATTACCCGACTTTGCCGGGCAATGTGTTTTCCCGCGATTTCCCCCGGGCAATGCAAATAACAAAGAAGATATGTCGGCCATTACGGCCCGCGTATGTTCTCTGCCTTCCCCCACATGTAGGGGAAAGATGGGGAAATTAGGTTAGGATACCCGGGCCCCGGGTCCAACGGGACAATAGAATCGAAAATGTGACATTTTGATTAACTCCGTGAACAAATTGAATATGTTTTTTTAAGGAGCGCTCACGCGTCGTTAATGCTGTGGCGACCTTCTAGAAAAAAGGCACATTCTTTTTTATTAAAACGATGAATTGGGCCGTTTGTTCAACTATTGTCTTGTTAACCTTAGTGGAATTACTGATGGATGCTGCTTTCTATTCTTATACAGAGCACCTGGTATCCAAGACTTAGTGATAACCTTTTTATCTCTTCCCTGAAAGTCTAAAGTACCCATCAGGGTACATATCACAAATATACAACTACTAACATAAATTACACAACTAGTGGTCACTACTCATTACCCCGGTTAATCCGCATTTCAACATTATTTATTTTTTAATTTTAATTATTCATTATTTTTATTGATATTTCAAAAACCTCATTGTAATATTTAATCATTGAAGAAAATAATATTAACATAACCTAAATGAAACATGGAAACTGAAAAAACGACAGAAAATAAAAAGATTTCAGTCGCATCTGGGACTCGAGCCCAGGACCTCTGCCTATCCGGGGCAACCGCTTAACCAACTTAGCTAATGAGACCAGCTAAATTTATGTCATCTTCATCGATATTCAAGATTTTGATATGGTATAAAAAATGGAGAATAATATTGACAAAATCTTGAATTTGAGATATGATATAGATGAAGATGACTCAAATTGAACTGGTCTCATTATAGCTACGTTGGTTAAGCGGTTGCCCCTGATAGGCAGAGGTCCTGGGTTCGAGTCCCAGATGCGACTGAAATCTTTTTAAGTTCTGTCATTTTTTCCGTTTTGTTTTTCTTTGGCATCACTAAAGGGCTTGATTTTTGAATGGTACATAATATTAACAGCTTTCAAAATAAAACATGAGACCGAAAAGACAAAGAAACGAAAAAGATAACGGTAGTAGCTGTGACCCGAACCCTAGACTTCATGGTCTATTCGGGACTTTGCGCTCTAATCCACTGAGCTACAGCTACCCAAATCCGTTCCGTCATTTTTATCAGTATCATAGTTCGATTTCTAAAACTTGTTAATATCATCTTCAATTAATTCACATATATTTTTAGCTGCTACCTTTTTACAATGACTACAAGACCCGAATTCATTTGTATTCTAGATAGTGTCTCGGATATACCTATCCGATTTTTTTTGATAACGATAAAAATGACGAGACGGATTAGGGCAGCTGTAACTCAGTGAGTTAGAGCGCAAAATCCCAGATAGACCATGAGGTCCAGCGTTCGAGTCCAGCTGCTACCGTTATTTTTTCCTTTTCGGTGTCTTTTCCGTTGTTAGTTTCATTTTGAAAGTTGTTAATATTATCTTCAATTATTAAGAATATATTACAAGTTAACATAGCCATTACATTACCTTGCTTATCAAATTATGATGGTTTTCATAATTATTTTACTCAGACCTTATGGGTTCATATTATAGTCGCATTGAATGGAATTTACGGCAAGCAATGCTGGAATGGCGTGTTTTTGATCATTCAATAATAGTAATCTACCAATATGCACAAAATATTTTTTTTTTAAATCAAAAATATTGTCAGAACCATAATTCTGATAGTGGCATTTGAACACAAAGCATGAAACTTGTTTCAACAGAGGTAATAAAACTGAAGAAACGCAGCTTGTGATAGAAAGATGAATGCAGGCTGATGCCTGAGAAGATCTAAATGGCAATATTGTTAGAGCATGCAAAGGTATGATGAACCCTCATTAAATTTACCTCTGGCCTCTGGGACATCGCTTGCAATAACTTAACCTTAAGGCATAACTGCTTATGGTACATCTTAGTTTTAGTTCATGAAACCAATCATTAATTCTAATAGTTTCAGTAACGACATTATTAAAACTGATGATTTATTAGATTATTTGCAAGTTGGCCCCTAGCCGAGGAGTACGGATGAATCTACAATCTGACCTTGATCAAGTTTGATAATTAAATAACTTATTATTAATTAATACTTGTCAAGAGCAGACGCCATGTTCGAAACGTCTTTAGACTATAGCTTAATATAAACGTTATTACCCAAATACCCAGTGGGTTTGTGATTTATTGTGAAATGTGGGCATTATTAATCCGCTTAATTATTGTACTGAGGGGAAAATAATTGATTCACCTCTGACTAATTGATGTTAAGCTATCCGGAAACAATATCTTCAGGTGAATAAAAATATTCACTTTATTGGAATAACTTATTGATGTTCATCAAATACGAGACGGAAAAAAACACAGAAAATTAAAAGATTAAGGTCGCAAATGGGAATCGAACCGAGATTCTCTGTCTTATAATACTCTCCAGTTGAGCTAATGAGACCTAATTATTTTCCGTAATATTTATCAATGTTATATTTCAATTTAATTTAACTTCTTCAATGATTAAATAGAGGGAACTATCCAAAATGACCACGTTCTTTATAGATATGATATATTTATTAAATATGGTCACTACTCTGACTCAACTTTGATCAACAAAAATATAATTTCTCAGGAGATGAAAAACTGTCTATTTTCCTTAAATATATTAAATTACTTTAAAGCAATTCTTTTATTTATTTAATTAATACTTTATTAATAATGTATTTATTTAATAAATAAAATGCTGTTTCGGCGTTCAAAACCATTTTTTAAGATGGCTTTGAACGTCGAAACAGTCCTTATAATAATAAAATCTAAAATAATATCATTATTTAATTTGATTTACTTTAAATAAAAGATTAAAAAAAAAACACTATATTTTTCCTAACTTTTCACAGGTGCCATTTTTCATTTGTCATTTTTCCAAAATGGTCAGAGTGGAAAAGGTTAAAAAGTTATGTGACTTTTTTTCATATTTATAGTAATATTGTGAATTCTGTGATGGTAAGCCTCCAAAATTGAAATTTATTATTTCAAATTATTTTTTTTACCGGTCACACACATTTTGTATTTTTTTAACAGAATTCTTCACACCTGTAAATTGGAGGACTTTGACAGATTCAATGTATTTGAAGGGGTGTCAATACTGTCCAGGCCCAAGCCTTCCTGACGGCTATCAGTCTGTTATAAGGTTTAGGGTTAGGGTGATAAAGGG
Organism: Halesus radiatus; assembly: GCA_022606495.2. Classification (NCBI taxonomy): domain Eukaryota; kingdom Metazoa; phylum Arthropoda; class Insecta; order Trichoptera; family Limnephilidae; genus Halesus; species Halesus radiatus. The sequence goes on from JAHDVE020006357.1 coordinate 121,263, forward strand.
AAGGCTCAAATAAATAACAAAGGCTGGAGAAGGGTGTACAAAAAGGATCACGACTGAATGGACGGAATGTCAAATGGAGTTCACGCATTGATATAAATGTACAAGACTCACCTTTTCTCTCAAAAAATAGCCGGCCAGTGCTGGACTAAACGTGTTGAAACATATTCTGTAAACCATGGTTTGTTTGTAAGAGTCTGGAATGCCCGGAAAGCATGGCAACATAAAATTAGCGAATTTAATTATTTGGATAGCTTTATTTTACTTTGTTTATTCGGCGTTTATAGAAAAATGTTAACATTCAAAGAAAAATCGAGATTCGAAAAAATAGAAGAATATTATGTGTATTATTGTGTAAGAGACATGTATCGCGAATGTGGTTGAGTTGGAATGATGATAAGTTAGTTTCGTCCATGCTATAAAACAAAATTTATATACTCGTACATCCTTAGTTTGATGATATTTTTCTTGTAACACTCGTAATTTTAATTTTAATGCATTTACTCATTGGACTAGTCCATTTCACTGCACTATTATCGCACACCTACGCTGACTCCACACTCCGTTATATTTTCAATATTTTCTTTATCCTTTTAGGTTAAAAATATTATTTGTAATAATATCTACCGCCCATACACAAGATGAAGCTGTTGTGTTCATTTTGAAGCAGTTGGAATGTGTAAAAAACGGGCCTAATATTTCACTCCATATCTTGTTTTGAAAAGGCTCATCTAGCGCCATTTTATTCCGATGGATTCGAGATTATGTGATATGTGGGGATAGTGAGATTGATGGATCCCCTATATATTACTTGCAAGAGTTTTATAATCAAAATATTTTGCTTTATATCCTTTTTGTCAAAATGTATCTATATTATTTTTATGGTAGCCGGCCGGCCTGTGATCGAGTGTCACCACCGATGGGACTTTACTCGTGGCACGGGGGAGGCTGGGGATGGGATCTCTCTATCTCACTATTGACGTTTTATCTTTGAGGGATTTATAGTGTGGACTTTATATTATGTGTATCATAATAAAACTACCAAATTCAGAAGGTAGTTTATTATAGGTATGTGGGTACAATCAATTTATCAATTGAGATCAATTACATTTAAACCTATCAATTAGATTGATAAGCAAACAAGGTGAAGGGATTCGCGTCGCGAGTCGCGTGTACCATAGTTTTTTTGTGTCTATTAGCGCTAGGGGCGCCGGTGTATTTTAAGTTATTAGGTATTTTTGTATTTGACCAGCAGTGGCTAATATATTCTAAATAATCAATTTCTCATTTACAAGGAACTATCAATATACAATTTTTATTTTACTTTATTCGGGGAAACAAATAGTTATTTCTATACATATTTTTGACATATTGCGTGTTTACTGGGTTGCATAAACCAGTGAGGTTCCCGCAAAAAATATGCGAAAACTGTGCGATTCATATTGGATGAATTCGTGAATTGGATAATGCATTAATTAAACATAATAACTGAATTAAATCCTCACCTTCCCACATAATATCTCGCTCACAGAACACAAAAGCAAAATCTAAGAATCACTTTCAAGTGCCAAACATTAAATCCAATTTAGCCAAAAAATCCGAATCTCGCACCTTTCAGAAAATAAACCTCCCAATACAAAACTGAAAACAACTTAAAATGGCTATGTAAAAACTTCAACACATGACTAGTAAACAAAAAAATACTTTCATAACCAAGTTACTTGCAAACTCTCCAATCTCAATTCTGTTTTCAATAAACACATATTTTTGCTCGTTCTTTAAAGAAACTTTTCTTACCACCTATTTTGCAAATAGGTACATATGGGTACCTAATCTACTACTGAAATGCATTTTGGAAAATATTTTCATTACAATTTCTTCATACGATTGGTATTCACTTTGTGGCGTCATTATTAATAAATTAATTAAAAAATACAGTTAGTATTCAAAACTTTATAAATATACATTGATATCTACATGTTTCTAAAGCGATGCTTTCATCGTCAGGAATATATGAATACTAAATTATTAGACGGTGAAAGCATCGCCATATTTATAAAGTGGTGAATACTAAGTATATTTTTAAATTCATTTATTATTTTCATCAGTTTTTATACTAATTTGTATGTACTTTTCATGTTTTTTATGCATTTTTAATGCTTTTACGTATTTTGATAATTTTTTTTTTTTTTTTTACAACTTATTTAGATAATTTAAATTATGGTATTATTATTAAGCGTTTTTGCTAATCGTCTTAGAACAGACGTCGTGTGGTGAAACGGGTAAATTACGCGTATTTGTATCAACTATTCAATGTAAATAAACGCCCGGGTTGCCGGAAATGAAATGATTAATTCGTGGATAGGTGAGAAATCAAATGCACTTTTAAAAAATAATAATAAAAGTTTTTAATTAAAAATAATTTAAATAAAACAAATATTTTCGTAAAATATTCATTTAATAATAAAAAGTAAATTTTAATTCATCCATTAATAATGACGTCACAAAGTGAAAACCAATATTTTGAAGAATTTTTTTTGAAAATAATAAGTATTATTACTATTATGTATAAAAGTTGTGCAATTGATTTCTTGCGCTTATAAGGGGTATTTGTATAATATGACAAATAGAAGTGCAATATTTTGTTTTCAACAACACGTAGTTATAAGGAAATAACAGGAAACCTCTTTTGTATGAATTTCCACGTAAATGTGTTGTTACTGTAACTGTGATTTGTGAAATTCAAAACACTACATTTCTATAATACTAGTTTCAGTCGGCTTAACTTTTTGTAGTTTCGTTTAATATAATTCAGAGCAAATAACTATTTCAGAATTGTACAGCTTAGCGTTAATGATGCTTTTTTATATCATTAACATAATTTTATTAGGATTTTAGTACAACACTTAAATCGTGTTGTACTTAAATTATATCAAAGTACGTACGCATTGTAAAATAAATCAAACTCTTCTTCACAGTAAGTTCTCAATGACAATTTTATCAGTAGTTTATTAAAAAAAAATGTTAAAACACGGGCTAAAACGGTTATTAACTATCGCTCAACATTACATAAAAAGTGTGATAATATGTTGTCAGAATATTACGTTCTTGAAATATTACGAAACTTTGACAAGGAAACAAGGGGGTTTATGCGTTCTCCCAAATATTCAATACTAAAAGCATCAAGTCCATAAGCACCTAGGCTCTGATAAATTGACTTCAAATCTCGCCATCAAAGTAGTTATTTGTCAGGGGGTCACCAATAGGAAAGTTTTCTCATCCCCTAGTTCTGCAGTTGCCTCCCCCAGTTCCTAAAGGCCCCCTGGGGCCCGGCAATATACTGCCGAGGGGAGTAATATATTTCCACTAGAAAATACTGCGGTGGAATTTTCACAGTTCCGCGGAGCGCAGAGTTGTGTTTCTCCTTCGGTAACACGTCCTGCCGGCTTTTTTAAATCAATGTATTTATTATTTATCTGGTAAAGAGTGGGTTAGCTTGAGATTTCGTTTTTCGCACGTTTGGTGATTGGTAACGTATTGAAGATTTATAGACTGCTTGTCACAGGAACCTACGTCATCTGTTGGCTTATTTATATAGTCATTTGTTAATGTTCCTTACAACTGAATACCGATTTTTGTATATCACAACTTTTGGTGAAATTAAATTTAAAAATCGTTTGCTTGCTCTATCTTTCACAACCAACTGCAGTAATTTTTATTTAGTAATAGTAAAAATACTTATAAAAACCCTTTGTAAAATATTAAAAATGAGTATAATGTCTAATAATCAATTATAACCCTTTACAGTAATGCGTTATAGAAACACAGTTAAGTCATGCAGTTGAGTAATAGAGTTAATAAATTAAATTTACGAATTCAGTTTAGAAATACTTAAGCATCTTCATTTAAATTAAAATATGTAGGTGTTTTGGCAAGAGAAATAACAGATGAAACGATTTGGTACCTAAAACGACAACGTGGCGTGTATCTTCGACTGTATATCACCATATTTCAAAAAAAATCTTATGTAGGGTTTATTAAAACAGCTATAAAAATAAAAATTATTATTTTAAGTTAATAATGAAAAAGTAATTTTTTTAATGCCTATAAAAAATGTATTTGTTTATTAATAACATTTAATGGACTATTAACACGTGTTCTAATTTATAAAATTAATAATATATCTAAACCATAAACTTATAAAATTTATAAGAATTTCAACCTTTATTTTAACCAAAAGAATGATTTGTTTCCAAAATATGGTTGGCAAAGTCATAATGATAGTTGTTACTCAAACATACTCGTATTATGGTAGGTGTTCTTTAGAAATCTTCCCTATATAAAAACCCCCGATTTGTTTAAAATATCCTGTTTATTATTGTTTTTTAAGGTGTATATTTTTCAAATCAATATTAATACAAAACGTCGGTTGGATAGTATTTATGTTTATTACTAGATTTGATGAACGACTATTGAAAAATAATATTTTTCTGAACTGTTTCCCACCGTTAAATATTTTTGAATCAACATGTAAGGTTGTTAATATCGAATTATAACCGTTGTTGTTTGCAATGTGTTAAATGCTATTTAATTCTCTGCTACTGTTTATAAATAGCGTTCACAAAAAAAATGTTAATCGTTTGTTTTTTTTTTATAATATGACTCGCTTTTTCGTTTTGTTCCAGTACCACCGCAAAAGATAATCCTCTCGGACGAGACAGGTGGCGAAAAGACTTCCGTCGTGGGTCCATTCCTGGAAGGAAGCAGATTAGTGCTGCGGTGTGACGTCTATGGAGGTAAGTGAACATATCTTCTTATATTTTTGGAGGGTATACCTGACAACCCATCTCTGTTAATTGATTTTGTTTTACGAGCCATTTAATGGTAGTGTCCTCAGTTGACTGTCTTTCCTTATAAATGTTATCTATTATTTTTAGTCAAGCAAGCTGTAAAGTTCGTTAATAAACTATTTTTTTTCTATGGGATGGGATATAATTGGGATCGCGGAATAATAGTCAAGAGGCTGTAATTAACACAATGTATTATTTCAAGTAACGGGTGATGAAAAGGAGGAAAAAAGATATTATGCAAACATTCGTATTATTTTATGATGCTTACTTCTCCCTCTCTTATGTCGTATCTCTCATAGCAGATGTCAGTCGCACGGTCGTTACAATAACCAACACAAGTAAAAAAACAGTAATTATAAGAATTTGCAAATACGGGTTGAATGTAGGAAGTTATTAAGTATCTTATTTCTTATGTTTAATATAATCAATTTCAATAATTAAAAAATAATAAAAAAGGCATATTTTAATATTACTCGTTTTTTATATAAAAAAAAAAGATAATACAGTTTTTTGTATTATCGCAATTGCATCGTTGTTTGTAAGTAAAAACGCGGTATTTCTGTTTCTGTAATTAAAAATACAGTTCCTACGTAGAAATTAATGCGCATACTTCACCAAAATGCTGTGTTTTTATGTAACACCTAGAAATGGATTCTGCGTCGCAGTCTTTCACTCTACGATGTTATTATAGCACAGATTTTTGAGGTTTGAATGAAGTTTCTTCATTCCTTTTTTGGTGTTTGTTGTTTTAAAAACCTGTTTTATACATAAAACAAGGTAAATATCTTGTTATACTTATAAACACAGTCGAATATTACACGATAAACATTTACCATTGTTATGTAAAAACAGAAAAAGAATATTTTCAATTAATATTACTATTTTTATAAACTTTATTATAATGACAACAAAGAATAAGAGTCTACATTTGCACACGATTGACATTTTTCACATGAGAACGGGTCGCTTCTACGATTCGTTCTTATGTTCAACAGCTCGGCTGTGGAATGATCTACCGGCCTCTGTGTTTCCTCCATCCTATAACATGGGTCTCTTAAAGACCCACGTTCACTCCTTCCTATACTCTAAAATACCCTCCACACAGCATCCCCAAAGATGATATAGGCCTTGAGGAAAATTATTTCCCTCGGGGTCTCCTGTGTGGAACTGTAAAAAAAGTCTTCTAACAAGAAATCATCAGAATATTGGGCCAATTTAAATATATCGTAATTACTGTGTTTTTACTCACAACGGCAGAATAACACTTAAAAAATCCTGTTAATTTTTATGAATCACCTAGACTCCTGTCCATATCCTGTTTTCTCTACAGTTCCTTATAACAAATGATGCGGTGTCCGCTTCCACGTGTCCAGCCGCCAGTTTAAGTCTTTTAACATTCCGTCCTGCAGGCTTACTCGTATTATAAAGGAATCTCCTTTGTGATCGGTTTTATCCCATCTTTGAAAAAGTCCTGCCAGCGGTTTCATTCTAGTTTTAATAATTTCGTTATTGACGGCGCTTCAATCTCGTGATTGTACCCTGACCATCAAATATTTTTGATCACGCATGACGTGAAAGAAGTTATATTTTATCAAAAGAAACATTGTGTTATTAACTCTGAAAAGGTCGTTTAGTCGCTATGTGTTTTACCATTCCCTTTATATGTTTCTTTTAAAATAATTATTTTTAACGATTAGTAGTGAAGTAGTCCAAATCGTCGAATTCCCACTCATGCGTCCTAGGTTAAATTCCATAATAGTTAGTCCACTAGTATTGCACAAGCAACAATATCCGGTTATAATGATAGAAGTAGGAGGAATAAATTAAAGTAATATCCATTCAACTGAATCACAGGAATCTTTGTATTTCATAAAAAAATATCAAATAAACAAAACCGTGCATTTGCAGTAAAATTCATGGTAATTCTGAGTTAAAAATCCTGTAGTCAGAAGTATTTTTTTCCACTGAACGACTGCGAATAAGGAAAAAAATATTAAGAAAATAAATAATTCTTTTACTAAAAACCGTTTATCAAAAATATGTTTTCGGTGGTAGTAAATTAAGTTAACGTAGTAGAGAATTTCTTATTACCGTTTGTTTTAATGGCTAGTTCTTATTGCAAAGAGTCGACGTAAATAACATTTCGGAACGTTCTTTGTTTTTGATCGCGGGTAAAAAACGTCAGTTCCAGAAAGTACTTGATTATTTCCACCCTGCTTGTTTCTGACAAGTTTACTTCCTTGTGTATCAAAAACAGCTGTTTGTCCGCAGGAATTAACTTTCATCCGCTGCCTACATTCCAACTGTGCTTTGCTAAAGGACTGTATTGTAACCAAATCAATAATATTTTTAACTTTTCGTCAGAATTTTCTGTTTTATATACACTATACTATACACTAAATAAAAAAAAAATGTATATCATAATTTAATCTTTTATACTTTATACTTTTATACCCTATGCTTTAAACTTTTACATCTAATTTGTAATTCATTATTACTCTACACTAAATTTAAAAAAAATGCATATCTATTCTTTAAACTTTCATACTTTATATTTTAAACTTGTGCATCTCAATTGTAATCCATTATTACTCTACACTAATGTAAAAAATACATATCGTAAGAAAAAAAATGTAATAAGCAATGATTGTAGTCTGAAGAACTAGTACATGTTGACTAATTTGGCGGGTAATGAATAACCTGCCGTAGCTCAGTGGTAGAACACTTGTCCGGTAAACAAAAGGTCGCGGGTTCGTGTCCCGTCGGAAGCATGTATTTTTTCTTGGAAGATTATTCAATTTGCATGATTTTTCAGGTTAATAATTGTTGCTTATAATAATTTGTTACCATATTTGTGCTATGCATAAAAAAATCTTGTCTTATAAAAACATTAGTTTATCATTTAAAATAATAAACTTTTATACTTCAAACTTCTATACTTTATACTTAAACTTTTACATCTCATATGTAATTCATTAATACTGTACATTAAATTTAAAAAAAAATGCATATCATACTTTAAACTATTACATCTCATATGTAATTCATTATTTCCGTACAGTAAATTAAAAAATGCATATCATACTTTAAACTCTTATACTTTATGCTTAAACTTTTACATCTCATGTGTAATTCAAAAATACTCTACACTAAATTAAAAAATGAATATAATACTTTAAACTTTTATATCTCCTATGTAATTCATTATTACTCTACAATAAATTTAAAAAAAACAATATACTTTAAAAACAAAAACAAAACAAAAAATATTATTATTTTTTTTTTTTTTAATTTATCAAATGGATTCTTTTATATTATTTCATGTACATGTATACTAATATGAACTAAACTTATCAATTTGACTGTCCTAAAACGGGATTTGTTCCTAGTTGGACAGTCAAAGCCTTCTTAAATATTTTTGTAAAATAACATGTGTTTCGAATAAATATTATTATTTTTAGTATATAAATACAAAAAAATTTCTAAACCCACGTTCATAAACTTTAAAGGCTGAAATTATATTTTACCCTCGACTGCGTTAAAAAATTCAATATTAATAATTTAGAAAGAAAAACTGCTGTATTTTTAAAAATCAATATTTGTCTTTGACATTAATAACTAATTTTTTACATTTTACTTGTTTTAATACTTCATCCAGGATTTGGATAAATATGTACATGGTTTATAATGTAGACTTACCAAAAAGTTACCCTTTTTAACTATAGGAAAGAAACTTCATTTAGTGCTGAAAGCACGTTGGCAATTTAAACATTGTCTAAATCTAAAAAAGAGTGGAAGATACTCTCAGTATCGCCCTGGTGAAAGACCACCATTCAGAATTGAAACGTTGCTTGAAATGGCTTTTAGCCGTCTTTGGTGACCAGATCTGAATAGCCAGGTATTTCCCTACCTTCCTCTTCCCCTTCTCCTTCCCCTCCCCTATACCTTCTGCCTCACAACATTCCCCAATTGGGAATGCAATAGTCTCTCTGGCTCCAGACGGTTGGGAGCAGTTAGGACTCTTGTGCGGTATTCATATAAAAAAAAGAAAAAAGAAAGTTCATGAACAAGTCCGAAAAAAAAAATTATAAGTCCGTATTACTACTATTTTTTTTTTATATTGTTATTTTTTTTACTAGTGTTTTTTCAAGTAAATAGATTTAAAAGCTTCAGATCTCATTTATGACTTCAAATTACATTGTGTGACGCAATGTAATCCGTCTTCCAGAAGGTAATAAACCAACCCCAGTTTTTTTTTTTTTTTTAATTTTAAAGCCGTTCCGTTAGCTAGAGCAAAATTCCAGTCATAAATTTACAGTATTGGAAAGCAATGGTTTTTTTTTATTATCATTTTCTAAAGATGCAATTTTGACTCCTCTAAGGGGGAAAATATTCCTATTTGGAAAAAGAAAATTTTCTGTTCATCAATTATTTTGCAATTTTTCTGAAAATAATAAATTAACAAATAATTAGGTAATATTAATATAAGTATCTGAATAAGTCATCTAAAACACTATGGTTAAAAAAATATTGTTTATACTGACCAAAAATTTATACATTAAGCTGGCAAAAAGTATCAATCAGTTTATTTATTTAAGTTGTCTTTAATTATTCAAGCTAAAACACACATTGGGACATTCAAGCTGATTTATGGTCAAAGCGATTTTGTAAACGTATGGTCGGGATTTAATCCGTCTGTCAATAATTACGATGACGGAACACAAACTGCATGTTAGAATTTGATAAATAATATTCATAGAAGTTTGTAACATTAATTTATATATTACCTGGTTTCATTTCTTTTGTCAAATTATGCTTTAATAAAAATACATTTAAAAAAAAAAATTTCGTCTGACAGCACATTCAGAGCGGTGGATATTTTAAGTATGGCCCTGATGATAGTCCCACTGACTTCGGTCAGCTGGGGGCAGTTGAGAATCTTGTGTGGTATTCATACGAAAAAATATTTGAATGTTTCGTTTTTAGAATGAATGGTGATGTTTGTTCTCGACCAATCAATTCCTCTCACTTTGAGTGACTCTTAGGAACAGTAGTTGCCTTATTTCGCGGGACATTTTTTCCTAACAAATATTTTGTGGAATAATTATTTTCACCTATCATCATAGAACGACTAAATATCACAAAGTAAAATGACTTATCCCAGGCGCACACGGGTGATTTTTGTCACGGCAACAGTATCGTCACTGTTTTAAAATCCACTGCAGCTTGCATATGGATGTGCGCACACGTGGCGACTTTTTATGTTTTTTTATGGTTTTCCAATCAGTGACGAAACTGTTTCCCTGACAAAGGTCACCCGTGCGCACCTTGCTTTAATTCTTTACAAAAGAATTTTTAGGTACATTATTTAAGACAAAATAATCCACGAAAATAACAAAATGTTGAGAATAATTGTACCTAATTATATTACGAAAGACAAAAAAATAAATTAATGAATTTTGTTAGATTTCATACTTTCATAAGTTCACAGTGTTAATTTTTTATCCCATTCAAAAGCTGTGATCGTGTTATTGCGGCCCGGAAATAAATAATTACATTCCATACTTAAATTTTTCCTTAATTTCCTAAATAAACTCCATAAAAATAGTAAATTTTCCATAGAAATAGGACAAATGTCTTTCATAAAATTCTTACCAAAAATATTTATATTATTAATAACTAATTAAATTCATGAAGTGTCACAGTTTTCATTTTTTTATCCCATTATAAAGCTGTGATCGTGATATTGTGGCCAGGAAATAAATAACTATATTCCATACTGAAAGGAGACAACTTAAAATTATCATTAATTTCTTAAATAAACTCCACGAAAAGATTAAATTTTCCATAGAAACATGACAAAATTTTACACATAAATATTTCTATTATTAATAACAATTTTTATTTTAACGTATATCTTAAAGATATTTATTTATACAGACATCGTTATACATAATACTTCTAATCATCGTTTTGCTAAAAAATTATCAGCTTTTCGTTCTTTGGTTAGTAGACTAGTTAATGTTCATCTATCAAAAAAATATAATTTTAACAGAGAATTATGTATTAAACAAAAAGTTTATTAAATCTAATGTTTATCTAAAAATTATTGACGTTAGTAAACAGTAGAGAAAAATATTAATTTTGAGTAATATTACTTTTTATTAAATTAATAAAAACAACTTTATTTAAAACGACTGTATTTAATATGTAAATATCTACATGTTTCAGAAGTAAAGCTCCCCTCGTTAGGACAAACAATATACGTATTATTTATCCAGATGTGGGGAGCTTTGCTTCTGAAACATGTAGATATTTATATATAAAATACAACGATTTTAAACAAAGCAGTTGTTGTTAATTTAATGAATATTACTCCACAAAGAGATTTTATATCTTTTGAAGAAATCAGAATATTTTTATTTTAAAATATCCCAAATACTATCCAACCAGCTATTTTTATACGAATAATAAATTAAGAAATTATATTTTAAATAACAAGGATAAAGATGATATTTTAAATATATCTGGGGTGTATAAATTAATTTGTGACAACTGTAATTTTTTACATAAGAAACACTTTAATAAATTTTAATACTTACATAAAGTGTTAAGTAATAATAACTTAATGTTTATAGAAAATAAATACAAATACATCAATTATTATATCTAGATAAATTTCAAATTTTAAAAATTAGATTTAAGATTTTTTTTAAATAGTTTTTTTTTACATTAATAACTAGATTTATAATATTATTAATATAAATTTTATTAGTAAGAACATTTTTTCTTATGTTTTGCTATTTCTTATTATATTATATAAAAATAATAATAAAAATAATTTCTTTTTTAAAATTCTTATAAATATTTTATAATATTTTATTTTTATTATTTTCTTTCATTTATCTTTTGATCATGCAATTTTTGTTTTATGTTTTTTTTTAATTTGTTATATTTTTTTTATTATTTGTCTATACTTGTCATTATTGTTAGTATATTGTTTATCCTGATGAGGGGCGCCTTTCTTCCGAAACATGTAGATATTCATATATTAAAAATACTGGTTTAAACAAATAAATTCTTCTTAATTTATTAATTATATTCCGATTTAGTATTCTGTTTCACCGCAGAAGTCTTTAGACAATACAAATATTGCTAGGTACACGTTTTGAGCACGCAAATTAATTTTGTTAATATGATAATCGTATACAATTATGTATGGTTTTCTTATCTTAGCCACAACATATTCGGACCAAGTTCCAGAAAGTTTTCATAATTTGGATGTGTTCTTTCCGTCGTATCAAAGCTTTCTCTAAGCACACAATACATAGCTTAGCCAAGTTTCTAACCCTCTACGCTTCAACCGTAGCTGGTGTATTTGCATCCCTTTGCCCGAGTAGAGGATTACTTTGGAATGAGTTGGTAAACAGGTTGTATGTTGAAGAAATTACGCTTTCAAGGTTCCTAAGTAATTTCAGACTTGATATTGTAAATATTTATTTATGAAATAAAACGATTACTTTGTTTTAAACAACCGTTTTGAAAATATTGTTTTAATAATTGAGTCTACAATAAACGAGAAACCCTAGTTTAATAATCTTCTATAAGGCATCACCAGATATTATAGAATGACTTTAATATTCAGATAAAAATAATGACTACATATAAAGTGTAAAAAATACCATTGTTATTGTAAAGTAGGCAGAAAGGCCCCTCGTTGGGAACCAGTGTAAAGTAACAGGTAAAGCACGTTGGAGTGCCAGTGTAAGAGAAACAGGTTAGGTTAAACTCACCTGGAGACCAGGCGAAGGGCGCCTGACTCTGACCTACCTGGATAGCTCATTGATAGAACAGGTAAACTCTCTTCTGCAGTCGTGAGTGGCGACAGCCTCATGCCGGCATCAGTGGAAAAAGGTACTCAACTACCAAATGAAAAGATGTGCATCTTCTAGCCAAAGTTTATTTACGGGAGAGAAATCACAGTTTGTACATATGGGGAATCATATACTAACAATTAGACAATACACGCCCTATCTATTAATCTGAAATTCTCCCTCTTTAGTAACATTAAAATCGGGCAAACTACTTTAAAACCTAGTTATTTACAGCACAGAAAAAAAGTTAATTAGTACAGCTTACATTGGGGCATCGGTCGGGGTCGAGACAGCTCTAGGCAGGAACGGTGTCTTCATATTAATGCACAAGCCCGGTCCACTATTTAGGGACCTCAAAAGTTAATGTTTAACAGTAGTTAGGACTTTTAAATTACGGTTACAAGACGCCATTGTAAACGGCGTGTCCGCGCAGGAGCGCGTGACGATGACACCACCACTCTGTACTGACGCCGGTATCTATCTGTGGTCGAAATGGCCGTCGCTCCATGCGGCAAGCCCGCGTGGAGGACAATTCGCGTAACTTTTACAAGGAGCTAGATACCTTTTAACAAGCGGCTAGAAGTAATTAGTAATTCCGTTACGTAACATCGTATTAACCTACAAAAGTATTATTTTAAGACAAAGATGAACAAGACAATTTAACGGTTTATTTATTATGGGGTTATCGAGTACATTGCTCACATTTACATTTTTATCGGTATTTCAGCACACATAATGAGTTCCTATAGTATATAACCGCATAGGTTTAGCAAAATGAAATGTAAATAAAATTGAAGTCATTAATACAAACATTAATGCGAGTTCTGTTTGTTGAAATTTTTCAGAGTTATTTAATTTATTTGGGACAAGCCCCGTATTTGGACAAGGTGAAGTTTTAAAGGAAACAAATCCACCTTTGGTTTTCTAAGAAACTTTCAAAACATATCCGAAGTTCTTCAAAGTTATTCATGGAACGATTTTTCTGTCGTTTTTATTTTTCTAACTTGTTTTTTTTTTCTTTATCGGGTTGAATTACCGAGACTTTTCAGGGGCAGGGGCTCTGAACTTTGGCGATGGAACACTTTTGAAAAATCCTTGATTTTTCCAGAAAATTAAATGTTTTTTTCATGTAGGTACCCCAACCTATTTGGTTTGTCTCATTAGTTGAAAGTACTACACATTATTAGTGTAAATTTGGTTAATAGATGAGATTTTGTAATTTTGCGTGGAATATCTTGTATTCAGTTAGCAGAAAACCAAAAAAAAAAATTTCGAAAGGAACGAAACTTTTTATGTTTTTAAATGTATTTTGTTTTTATTTTAATTTGTTATCCCCGAGTAAAATGATTGTAGAGAAATCGATGAACATGTTATAATGTTATTTTGTATTATGTAACTAACTAACAATCACGCAGTTTCTCCGCAGGGGTAATGAGAGAAGATGTACTACAAAACAACTCGGTCTTGGCACGTATTCTTTGCGTAATTCCCATTCATACATCGTTTCATACATACATTTCTATTATTCTGACTCTTGACATAGTCTGAATCAAGTATTTGGTTCACTTTGTAGTTCCATGTATTTCTCTTGCTTCCCCGACTTTTTCTACCATTCACAACGTCATTACGTAATATCCTTACGCTCCTTTCTTCATTAATCTGCTCTACATGCCCAATCCATATAATACGTTACTTTCAGATTCAAAATAATAAATATTACGAAACCAAAAATATAACACAGCCTTTTCTTTAAAAAACTACTTTAATATCTAGTATTAGACACATTTTGGTGGTCAGATTGAATATATCAACTCTTGTTTTCGAGGTATGGTATGTAGGTTGGAGTTAAGAGCCCCGTTTTTTTTAATAAATTGAATTTACCACAACTGTACTCCTATATGAAATAAATATGAAATTGTAAAAAAATTAATCATTGTGTTTATTGAAAAAAAATAAACATATATAATGATATTACCGGTCAAACAAATAAAACAAAATGGAAAAAGAGGAATATTTACAAAAATAAACACATATTCATAAATTATCACAATTAATAATGATGACTATAATAGGATAATTTGTATAGGGTCATTTTAGTAATAAATTACCTCAAGAGCACTGCATAATATTACTTACAAGTATTTATCTTATCATATACAGAAAGATACTTACCTGGCAGTTGCCTCAGATTAACACGTTATGTTTTAGCTTGGGAAGATCATGCATTCTTTGACAGTGCTTTTACACAATGTTGTACTGAATTCTGTAAGTCTAAACTTAATCTTTAGGGCACACAGTTTCCACCTGCGCTGTGCAAACGGGTTCCCTACAGAGAGTCCGACCATCCCG
Organism: Halesus radiatus; assembly: GCA_022606495.2. Taxonomy (NCBI): domain Eukaryota; kingdom Metazoa; phylum Arthropoda; class Insecta; order Trichoptera; family Limnephilidae; genus Halesus; species Halesus radiatus. The sequence continues at coordinate 136,333 of JAHDVE020006357.1, forward strand.
GATTGGAAACACTGCACATCGTATGATTTATTTATTCGTAAGAAACAGCTTTTAAAACAAATACATATATATACAAAGTTGCTTGTGCTAACGGTGGTTAAATACAGATGTTTTATTTATGAAACTAACAAGATAAAGGAAAAACAAAATAAGATGGATGAGGGGAGAGAAAGAGGAAGATAGGATCGGGACAGGAGATACTCTCCGTATGATATAGCAGTTGCGATTTTATTCTTATTATTTATTGATATTACATTTTAAAGAGGATGGAGGCTAAAAAATAGTTGGTATTTATTTTTAAAATATTTTTTTTTGTTAGATTTTAGGACTAGAGAACAGATTTAACAAATAACCCAAAAAGCTTCACTTAACTTTTCTCTAAATTACTGACCGGCTAACTTCGCCATGTAAATTGGGTTTGCAACTATACCATTCATGGATATGATATAGTCATGTAAATATGATATAGGCAAACATCGTCGAAGCGATGCAATAGCGCGGGAGTTCATATAGCATTTTAGTCGATGAAAGCAGTCGGCCTTTGTGAGTCATCGATGAAGAACGTCAAGTAATGTTTCCAATCAGATCCTCCTACATATCAATATTGAAAAAGAATGCTTTTTCTGAATCGTGCTCTTTTTGATTCGAATAAAAGAAATCGATTGTAATTGCTCATTGCTGGTAAAAAAATGTAGGAATTACTCTGCGAAATACGACGCTCGCGCAATGACTCACAATAGAATTCGCGTGAATTCCACGATATTCAGTTTCAGTGCCGATAAAACGACGTTTATTGAAATATAGTATTACAGTTTCACACTATACGGCACGTTTAAATATAAGTACAATATGTTACATACATAATTTAATTATTGTTTTACATTGCCTACCTGGATAGGTGGAACCTGCTTAGAGGTAGGTGATAGGACGTACAATAAAATATTTCAGTGTTATATTTTGACAGCTTAGACATTGTTAAATAAAATTTTCTTTATAAGAAATATATTAAAACAGTACTACTAGAATAATCAAACAGAAATTGAAATGTATTTTCGAATACATTATTATGAAAAAGGTGACATAATCATTGAACAAGGTAGTATGTAACGAAAGAAATAAATATTTTAGACCCATAGTTAAAAATATGCTCTTACTGTAGGTTATAAACTAATAAGGGTTATAAACTTGACGGCCTCCGTGGTTGTTCGGTTACTCGGCTACGAATCCGGAGGTCGCGGGATCAAATCTCGGCGTCGGTAAGTAAATTTTATTGATTAATATATATTATTTTTAAAAAAACATTAAAAATAATGTGTATACTTATGGCAAGCTTCAGAGTAGTAAATGCTTTCAGTATCGCCCTGACGAATTACCACAATTCGGAATTGAAACGTTGCTTGAAATATCTTTAGCCGTGTTTGGTGACTTGGTGATTTCCCCACCTTCGTCTTCCTCTATATCCCCCCCTCTGCTTTCAGCCTCATAACATACTCCAAATGGGTATGCCATAGTCTTACTGGCTCCAGAAAGTTGAGAGCAGTTGGGTTTCTCGCAGTAAAATTATTCCCTTGTGTGCTTTTAAAATAAAAACTTCATATATATATTTTTTAGAGTGCTTCATTGTATCAGAAAATAAAGCAATAATGCTTTTGTATTATTTTAAACAGAAAAAAAAAACAAACAAAAAACCAAAAAGCAAAAGAATTAAAAATAATACCTATTTAAATTCCATAGCAGGACAGTAGGTAACATTAGCAATGCAAAAAATAATAAGTTTTTTTTTCACAAGGTCTTCAATTTCCTTGTGTTCTTTGTGATATAACATGGGTTATTGCTGAATACCTTTAAGGTCTATTCACATCTACCTGCACCATGCAGTGCACACACGTACAGTGGCAGACACGGCACAGAAAGGAGTATTCAGACGAGAATGTGTTCATAGATAATGTTAGCAACTAATGTTGCCGTGCCTGCCACTTTGCGTGTCTGCACTGCGCGGTGCTGGTAGATGTGAATCGACCTTTACTGACTCGTAGTTGGTTGTATGAAGCGTGCTAATATCTAAACCCCTACTAGAATAATAAACATTATTCGAAACCGAGAAGCCCATAATTTACCCGAATATCATATTCAATTTCAGACAAGTTGAATAATAAATTCCACCGATATTATCCGAGCTTTCAATAAAATAAGATTACCTCTATTGAATTTCTAATATCACTAACGTCAAAAATATCAGCCCATGTGATCCTGAGGTCGTTGAAAGTAACAAATTTCCCCGTGATTTTCATTTTGGAATTCCTGCCCATATATATTATATTGAAAAAGCCGTCCGACCTGCGTTGCCAAGTATTTCATAAGTCTCCTTTTGATATAGACCACGCGAGATGGTTTTTTCATCTCGTTTTTTTTAAATAATAAAACTAAATATTTATCTTTAAAAAACATGAAGGTACTTATTAAATTGACCATTATAATATTATTATTATTTAAGTTATCATTCTGTGATTAGTGACACATGTTGATATTATTTGTCACTTTTTTAATTATGTTGCGTTGCCTTTGTATCTATAATCTAAAATAAGTTTAAATTGTAAAAATCCATTAAAATACATGTAAGAAAGCCACCAATATCACAAACCCAACCAAAAGCGGGAATTAAAGGAATTGAAATTTTCAATTGCGTTAGATTGTCTTCTATTGAGAGGCCTGGCTAGTCCATCAGATACCAATGGTCCCCCCTTATCAGATATCAAACCTGTCCCCGTGGGCTACAACAAGCCCCTAACAAATATTTTAATAACTCCAGGGAAAAATGCCGCTATGCTTGTTAAAGTGTCGTGAAGGGGAATTACGAGGGTGTTTTTCTCTGGCCATATCGACGAATACGACGTGTAATAATATTCCGCATGTTCAGGTAGCTATATCTGCCGTCACAAAATCAAAACACGGTACGCACGGAATTTAAAATTTTTTTTTAGAATTTTTATTTTGTTTCCAAGCAATTTTCTAATTTCTTTACCTTCGTCTTTTTCTTCATATGCCTGCCGGTGTTCTGCTTGGAATACATACCTCGTCGTCATTCGTCCGACCATTCTCTCTTTTTCTCAATTAAGGACACCATCCGGTGATACTGTCATTCCAACGATCATCTGTAAGTCACATAAGCCACATGTCCAGCAATGTTCCACTTAAGGTTGGAGATTGTAATTGGTAATGTCGACCACCTTAAACTTGCTTATGATCCCTAAAATGGCTCTTTCTGTACTTCCGTCGTAAGTAAAAACCCAGTAATTAACAAAATTAACAAAAATTAATTGAATGTCGAAAATTATTAAGTACCCAAATTCTTATGTTTTACATAAGACAATTTAATATTACTGGTTTTTCGTATTAAATTTTTTTGTTTATTGTTTTTAAATTATCGCAATTTCATCGCTGTTGGTAAGTAAAAAATAATATTTCTGTTTCTGTAAGTAAAATCACAGATTCTACGTAGAAATGACTGTGTTCATTTATTTATTTACGACCACACTGTTTTATTTATAATATTGAAATACATTCACCCGCCGCCCTATCTTTTACTCTATAGCGGGGTTATAATAATCTAGACTTTTGACGTTTGCGTGGAGTTTGTTTGTTATGTTTTTAATTTTTCTATTATTCTAAAACCGGTTTCATATGCAAAATAAACATTCAAATAGGTAAATATCTTATTAAACTTGTAAACCCACTATTTTTTTTTACTTACCACAGATATTTGCTAAACATTGGTAAGTAAAAACACAGTAAAAACAGAAAAAACGTATGTTTTGAACAGATTTTTTGTACTCTATACAACTTTCTTCTTTTTAAGATAATATGGATTGAGTATCTACAAATGTTTCGGCAAACCATCAGTACATTGGGCTTATTATAAATATGTTAAAAGGTTAAACAAAACTCGACCCTTCATTCTGGAGAATTAGTCCCATGGTAATTACTGTGTTTTTACTTACCGCGGCAGTATAGCTGTTTGTATGGTTGCCATTTTTGACACAATGTTCTTCGTCAGAGGTCATGTTATGCCCGCATGAATACTACAAGCACACATTGCATTACTCGCGTCCGGAGGTATTGAGATATCCCCTCTTTTTAGGATGTGGCTAAGCTTTCTGAAGGTGACTAATCAAAATATTTTTCGTGTTAATGCTTCATTAGTATGATCTTGCCACATACGAGTAATATTAACAAATGAACATTTCACGAAGATAGATCAAATATCAAAATAATGATAATAAAATGAAGCTGTGTGAAACTATCACGCTGTGAGTGATTTTTTTTACTAGTTCAACCGAAATATGAAGATTTCGATCAATACATTTGTAAAAACATGCAATATTCTATAACACACCGTGAAAAAGCGACATCTTTGTAAAAAATGGAGAAATAAAGTATTTTAGGGTCACTAATTTAACCGACAAAGTTATTTTCTAGCACTTTAATGTGCCTTTCTGGCGATATTTCACAAAAAAGTCACCATAATTTTTTCGTTGTTCTTAATTGCATAATATATCAAATTACAGCAGCAATTCTTAACGTAATATAATCCAAATGAGTTGAAAAAACGCATTCCGGAATGGACCACATTATGGTGAAGGCATTTAAAATTCAAATAGAGACATCATTATTGTAGTATTCATGCATTAAAAATTATTTGTCTTTATAAATCGGTGAAGACAGATAATTTCAATTGAAAAGTTTTAAGGTTTAAACCATAGTTTTTCAGAGTTTGCCAATTACCTTATTTCAACCGATTATATTTTTAATGAAAACACGGGAATTCAAATTCTTCATAATAATGAAGGCAAAAAAAAAGATTATTTAGAAGCACTGAAAATTATAAAATCTCTAAATATTAATTATAGTATATTGAATAACCAAGAAAATTTATCGTTTATTCCTCTTTTAGAAATATTTTTTCCCGTGAATCGTTTTATTCCTCCAGAAATCCCCTAATTACGGATTCCCCTTTATTCGGCTTTCACTCCTTACACCTAAATATTAATGTATATCTGTCATATTGTATATAACTTTAGTCTTAATATATTACTGACGAAGGGAAGGTACTTCCGAAACTGGTGGATTATTATATTAAATGGAAGTGGTTCAAAACAAATGTTTACGTTTGTATTATGATAAGAAATGTGTTCAAAATTCTATAGACGTGTAAAGATAGCCATGAAAGGATAGATACATATAAATTAAAATCATGTCACATACCCAGTTTTGAATTTGCAAACAACCCTCGACTAGGAATGTTATATACATAATTTATCTCGGCCTTCCGCTAAATCCTCCCTAGCTCGGCCCGAGTCACCCATATTTTCGATTGTGTACTTACTCGTACCATCGACATAGAATAACCTTGACACAAATTCGGCATTTTGTAACCCGGTAAAGGAAAAGGGAAATGTGGACATTTTCTATGCATAAATTCTACAATAATTATAATTATGACAGTTTTAACCCATACCACACCATTATTTTTTAAGATTTGTTGTCAACCAACTCTAATTTAAATAATGTCAAAATATTAATTTATTAATAGGCAGTTATAAAAAGGTTATTTTATAGTAAAACACAAACGGAAAAAAGTCAAAATCTTATTAAAACGTGAATTTAAATGTTTTTTATCGAATAATCACAAGAAACAACGTTACGTGTCAAGTTTTGCGCGCAAAAATACACCGCGCAGGCACGTCTTATCTTGTCGGCCGCCAGCCGACAACTGAGTTGTAGCGTACAAATATTGATGTCGGCTGGCACTCGACAAAGGAGTGGTAAGGGTTAAAGCAATATCCAAATTAGTAAATTAAATCGAATTTTAATATCACAACGCCCAGACTAGCAGGAAATACATAATCATTGAAGAAGGTAATATTAACAAAGCTCTATGAAATATGAGGCTGAAGGTTGTGGGGAGGGGAATAAGATGGAGAAGAGGAAGGTGGAGAAGTACCTGGCTATCCTGATTTGATCAACAAACACGGCTAAAGCCATTTCAAGCAACGTGTTGATTCTGATTATTGATATTTCACCAGGGCGATACTGATAGTATCTACCACTGTAACGTGCCGCAAATAAACTAAGCATTATTTTAAATGAACATATTTTGAAATAACACAATAAAATTTACTTGCGCACGCCGGGATTTGAACCCGCGACCTACGGATTCGTCGCCAAGGATCGTAACCACGGAGACCGTCAAAAATAAATAAAAAATAAAATTTAATAACTTTTCAACTAAGGAAAGATAAATTTACAGAAACATGAACAAATATATAAGTTATTATTATTATTCTTATTTAAATCGCATATTTTTGGCTGCTGTCTTTGATAAGACATGATCGTAAAGTTCTGCATTCAGTTTCATTGAGATTTGTCAATTTTATCTTCTTCAGTGATTAAGTATTACAATTAACTTTATAAACTTCAATGATTTATTTTCATATGAAGTGTTAACTTGGTGAGGTGACATTATAATTAAAAAAATAAAACAATAACTTTGTGATGGAAGCAAAGTTATTGTTTTATTAAGTGATGTACGAGTAAAGGTTGATGTTTTATTGTTTGAATTCAGTAATTTATTTCAATAAATTTGTAAACTTGATTTTACAAGCTTATACCGTGAAACCATAATGGGTGATAGAGTGAGCTGCAAATACTAAAATTATAGTTTTATTTCTATATCTTAATCTGTTTACGGAAAATTAAACAAGGATAATTCAGATAATATCATCTTCTCTTCTTTACATCATATATAAAAATCAATATAAGTTTGTTTGTCCTCGATGTTCTGGAAAATCACTGGACCGGTTTCGCTGAAAATAGCACAGTTTGTGTTTATTGCTGCCAGGAAGGTTTAGTAAGTAGTTTGTATGAAATCCAATATGTAAAATTGTTGCTATAACGTTTTAAAAATAGTATCAAAAACATTGAACCCCCCATGTTTTATTTCGGTTAGCCCATAGATATAACACTCTGGTTAGCCACAGATTGCGTATTCAAAAGAAGAAGATTTTTTTTTTAGAATATTTTCAAAATGGAAAACACGAGTAGGTACTTAAGAACTTTATGATTTAGATATTTTTTGAAAAAATAAGCGTTTGAAATGAAATAAAACATTCAAATGACTGTTTGGAGATAGTTACTGTCGCTGTCAAATTAATTATGGCACCCTAATGACAATCAAGAATTCACAACTTCGTAACTTTTTAAAAAAAAAATTCCGAGCAAGGCCGGGTACACATCAGCTGGTAAGTTATAAAACAAAGTTGTTGCATTTCATATAAATTAATAATGATACTAACATGGTATTTATATTCTGGAGAATACGGAAAGTATGGTGAGTACTGTAAAGAGTTATCATGTTGAAGTGTTTTATGAACACCTCACAACGAGAACCTGAGCTAAAGCATTGGTGGTAATATTTTTCAGAGAGAGATTTATGATCCCTTTTCCGAAAGTAAAACGTTTTTATCATAGGTATACTGTTCATCCCGACAAGGAAAGCTTTGAATTCGAAACATATTATATTTATAGGAGTATATTAAAAAAGTGGTGTTAGCAAAATTATTCTTATTAATTTACTAGCCGATGTGTACCGGCCTTGCTCGGATTTTTTTTTGGAATGAAGTGACTAATTCTCGCTTGTCGTTTTGGTACTATAATTGAACTAACTAACTTACTATTACTAACTCTAAACAAAGAAACATTAATTTTAAAATTTAATTTTTTTCCAAACATTTATTATTTCAAATTTTATCTAAAAAATAAAGTTAATAAGTAGGTACCTACTTGTGTTTTCTATTTTTAAAATATTCAACCCAAATAAACCTTCTTTTTTTTGAATATGTAATCTGTGGCTAACCAGAGTGGTATATCTAATGGCTAACCTCAATACAACATGGCGGGTTCGATGTTTTTCATACTAATTTTAAAACGTTATGGCAACCGTTTTACATATTTCATTTCAATTAAACTACTCCCTAAACCTTTCCGGTACTAATAAGAACAAACTATGTAACTTTCAGCGAAACCGTTCTAGTGACTTTTGAGAAAATCGAGGACACACAGACGAACATTCATTTTTATATATTGAGATTACATTTTTCCCTGATTTCACGTATTTAAAAAATTCGTAATTTACATTTATTTTCATACAAAATATATTATCGCATTACAGATATTATTTACCAACATAGTCTAATTCGTTACATAACTACCGTAAATATACTGAGGATGTAATGCTAAATACTTGAAATTCACTCCATTCTGACTATTCTGCGATGTGGCCCCGTAAAGTCATCAATTATCTCAGGAATATAAATATGTATTTATATGAGTAAATATATATAAGCTATTAAAAAAAAAAAATTTCATGAAAAAAGAACCTCATTTTTTTTACTGCCACTAACTAATACCAAATATGCCCACGCACTGGCCTTGCCTATGCGAGACTTTTTGCTATATATACAATACACATACATTTTATATTAATACTCAAGCTGCACTCGATAATACTGGCAACAAATAACGTGATCTCATCCACACGGACAGCCGAAGTCTCAGGGGACCAGTTACATTCAATGTAACATTTGAAAGGCTGTATGTTCATCTGGTATGTTCCCCGCCGGTGGCGTATCAACATGACTTAAACTTTCGTCGATTCGTAATATCTTATTCTTTTCCCGTTTTGATATCTGATGTCACGTCCCAGGGGCGAGATTTATTGCCAGTTTCCTTGCAGCTCTCAAAAACAACGAATATCTCAAGGAAAAATAATATATTATATTGCTATTGTCTCTTCTTCGGATGTTGAACCGTTAAATATTTATCACTTCCGATGGCAGAATAATATATTATGTACAATTATTTAACATCAAATTAACTGCCTGGAGCTCTCAGTGTTCAATTATGATCTTGACTAATAAAAAAATATATTGGTATTTACTTTGTGGCATCATTATTAATTAATTATTAATTGTTTTTGTGTTTAATTCGTAGAACTCCGTTTATTATTTTCTTAAATTTAATGTAAATCAAAATTTAATAATGCTATTATTAATTTCTGCAAGTATTTTTAGTTGTTATTATTGTGACAGCTGTTTCGGCGTTTAAGGCCATTTTCAAACTGTGTTTAATCCACATTGTGAAGACTTATTTATATGATTTAATTTATTCCCACTCCTTTAAAATTTGTATGGGTAATGATTTATTATCGGTAAAACCGATTTAGTTAGAAAGCAATGAAAATTCTGAATTCTGTGAGATTTTGACATTTACAATGTGTTTTTTATCGTATTTAACTGACTGTGTTTTCTTAATTGATTTATATATATATATATATAAAACATTGTCAGTTAAATACGCTCCCTTGAGGTGATTTTTCACAAAAACTGGGCTATACAAATCATCCAATTATTATTATTTAAAAAAAATCATTAGTAATATATGAATAAAAAATTCATTTGTAATCAGCACCCTATTAATACATACATATCAACATGTTTCTAAATCGATGGTTTTCTCATCAAAAATAAACAGAATACTAAAAAATAATAATGTCAAGTATAGACAAATGATAAAAATAGAACACAATAATGTAAGAATAGACAAATTATAAACAAAAATTGATTAAAGTAGGTAATAAATAATCAAAAAATGTTAATAATACTTTTTTTTTAAATTAAAATTAAATTATTTTTATTATTTATATTAATGTTATTACGGTGTTCTATTTTTATCATTTGTTCGTACTTGACGTTATTATTTTTTAATGTTCTGTATATTCCTTAAGAGGAAAACTTCGCTTTCGAAACATGTTGATATGTATATAAGTGGTAATTACAAATTAATTTTAAATACATTTAAAAACAATATTAATTATAAAGAAAAGAATGAGATTTGGGTGCGTCTGACAATCGATCGCGAAATCTCCTATTTTTTGGAAAGGTGCGTTGTCCAATTCTGCCACCGAACCGCTTTTCACTTGTGTGGTTTTTTTTTTAAACTATTACATTTTTCTGGAATATAATTAATACTTACTTTCTTGGAACAGAATACCGCTCAAGTTTACCACATTCCGGAACCATTGGGACGCTGATACCCAAAGTGCATGCTCCACGCCTGTTAATGTACAGGTTCCAGAGTCCGTGTATGGTATAACCCAATAAATGGGTAAATCTGAGAGAAATCGGATACAGAAGCAAAGGAATGGTGAATAATATATAACTCTTTAGAATTAGTTACTAAACATAATATGATAAATTAATAAGAATTGTTATTTATTATTTAATGGGTTAATAAAATTATTTTTAATAAAGTGTATTAATTATATAATTATTAATTGATAAACTAAAGTTTTTAAGACAAGATTTTTGTGCATAGCGCAAAGGGTAACAATTATTTTTATAAACAATAATTATTAGCCTGAAACACTCATCCAAATTGAAAAAACCTTCCGAGAAAAGATAAATGTAGCTCAACGGTAGAGCATCTGACCGGCAATCAGAAGGGTGCAGGTTCGAGTCCTGTCGGCGACATTTATCTTTTCTCGGAAGGTTTTTTCAATTTGGATGTGTGTTTCAGGCTAATAATTATTGTTTATAAATATAATAAGAATTGCTTTATTTACACAACTGTTTTTAATATATAATAAATATTGACATGTTTCGAAAGCGAAGCTTTCCTCATCAGGATACACAGTATTAATTTATTAATAATGTTGCCACAAAATAACTACAAATCCCTTGCAAAAACATAATTTCAATGAACATTTGATTCTGAATGGTATTACCAGTATAGAATTTTAAAATTTCATGTGATTTTTTTACTTACTCATCCCCTCCCCCTGAATTTGACATTTTTTGTATGGTTTGGTAAATTAACGAGGTAAATTCTGGGGATATTTATTCTAGCTTTGCCCATAATGTGCACACACACGTTGCGCAAATATGAAGCAAACATTACTATGATTAACTTTGTTCTCATATTTTTGACTCCCTACCGTCAATAATAATAATCGGATGATTTTTATAGCGCCGTTTTTGTGAAAAATCACCTCAAGGGCGCTGTACAAATCTTACTTCCTATTCTTACATTATTCCTATATTAAATCTATGACTTTTTTTTTGGACACTATCATTACACATTATTTATAGACCATATAAAGAGATGCAGTTAGATTATCAAAATTAAATACGGCTTGGTCTAAGTTTTCATACATGTTTAATTGAAAAAAAAAGAAAAAAAGAAGCTTACTGTATTTATTCCTTACGATATATTGCAAGACGCTAATTGCAAATGATAGGAGTTATGTGAAGTTGGGCGGCGGGTGGGGACTGGGGCCGGGGGTACTGATCCTTTCTTCCAATCTTCTTTGTCTTTGTTGGTGACGGGACGCTTGGTGTTGGTTTGCCCGTACGCCAGGTGGCGCTCGTCGGCCGGCTTCAGGATCTGGAAAGAACACATCAGCGTGTCGTCTATTTCTCGCCCCAGCCGGTGGTATCCTTGTCGGGGTCGGGCCACAGCAGGTCGCAGAGCAGCCTTGTCAGGCACGTCCGTGGGCCGCATGATGCACCGGATCTGCTCCGTGAACTGGAGGTCAGAACTCAGGTCGCCGTGACAGCAGAAGATCTTCTCGTCAAATGTTTTTATTTCCTATTGCGCCTTTCTCGGTAGCCACGAAATCTAATTTTGGGGATTGCGGTTATGGTACAACGTTCAAGGTTATACAATTATATCTTTGCAGCTATTAAAGGCTCCAAAATAGCACATTCACCATTAAGTTTGAGTTTGAGTTGTCTAGCTCGGTTGTATACGATATTTCATTTTAGAAAAACGTTTCTCGTAACTTAACCATTGCGCGCTCACAACTCTCTACTACACAGCACAATAACACGTTCACATACACACACACACACATTTATGCAGTATATTTTTCCATAAACCGTTTTAACTTAACCTCAAATCATTCCCTAGCGTGTACTAATCCCGCCCGGTAAAATGCATATAATTGCTCACCGGATATGTATCTATCTATTTCCATACCTATCCTAGTAAGAATCTTCTAAAACCTTGTAAACTGTACACCACTCATTTTATCAATGCACTCTTTGTTTCTAAAAAACAAAAAAAAATAAAAAATTAGTTTAAGAATCCATACCCAGCCAAGCTTTTTATATTTGCATTTCACAGGGTTCAGAACCCATGACTGATTGACAGGATCTTAATGCTGCTCAAATATTAATTTCCTTAAATAATTCCAAAGGTCAATTTTTGTGAAGGAAAATTCCTAGCTATATTTTGTATAAATCCTCTACAACCGATGAAGATTAATACTATAGTATTATTATGCCTTTGAAATGTTTTGCTTCAATTTCTATCTCCAATGATAATAATATAATATCTTTTTCGTTTTCTGTTTTAATCATTTTCGTACGTCGCCAGCAAATATTTATATCGTTATTTTATCGAAATCCTTAAAAGGGGCGCATTGAAAATAAAATTGCGTTCCTACTGGGAAGCAGATTGTGATGAGTTTATCTCGCCGGATTACAAAGAGAAGCTGGGTTTTCTAGTATTTATGGTTGTGATTGCTCGTAAAACAGTAATCTCAATGGGTACATTTTTTTTTTACAAAGGTACGGATTATTTTACTCCACAATGCTTTATACCTGTACAATTTATTTAATTCGTTTCGTTATAGTATATGAAAGGTTTAAAAAATTCGTTAAAACATCAAAATGTTATCATAAAAACGTTTTTACTTAATATAGATGATCTCAATACTGCCATCAGAATTAAAACTATATTTCAAATTTTTTGAGCTTTATTACCAAAGTCGATCAGAATTCTTAGTTTCTTTCCAACTATCTCCATAGACCATAAGATTTTTAAGGATTTCCATTCGTCCCTGGAAAATCCGTTATTTTACTGGTTCTGGTAGGTGAACTCCACTAAATTGAGAATGTAATGTAGTGGTAATTTCCTATATCCAAAAAATTTCAAACCTTAAAAAATGTATTGAGTAATTTGCATTTTTACAAAATTAGCCACTCTATAAATTTAAAATTTATGAAGTGTACTTTAGAGTGATTTTCCCATGCAAACGTACACAATATTTCGCCACTTCAACGTCAAGTTCCTAATTTCCTAGACGAAATTTCCCCAGACTCCGAGGACTCCTTCAAGGAGAAGACTCACAATATGCAGCAATATGATCACCAGAATTTTGGCGAAAAGTTTTGGAGTGTCCTCCGCCGTAGCAGGGTTTTCTCGTACCGCACTGGTATTTCGCTCCATGAATAATTCAATGAGACACTTGTTGCCGCTGGTTTCTTCGCCTTCGTCGTCTTCAATCTTCATCTCGAGTACTCTGTTTACTCTCATTAGGTCCGTTGAAGACGCTGCGAACTATCAGTACTTGCCGAGTACTACTGGAGACTTTTGAAGATCCTAGGAGGGCTTTGTTTTACGGAGGACGACAATTTTCGGATACACGATTTCGAGACTTAATTAAAACCCTGAAATGGTGCACTCACTCCAATTGACTTTAATTAAGTTTACCGAATAAAATTTCATTTAAACTTAGGCATAAAATCCTTGAAATTGTTAAAGGCCCTCCACACCAGCGATCTCATTCGAATTCTTCGAAACTAAGGTTCAATCGAGCTGTAAATCCCAAATAAACCCACTATGTACCATATTATATGATGAACAAATTAAACTAGATTTACTAAATATTCATTATGATGTATTTACCAAATATAAATTAAAACTTGGAAGCCGAGAGAAAAGTTAATTTATGTTAGAGACATTCCAGTTTTTTTCTTTTTTTCTAATTATGATCGTCGATTGAAACAAAAATTTAACTAATGTTCAAGGCAGATAAAATGTATTAGATGGATATATTTTACCAATGAAGTATGCAATCAGGCAATACAGCTTCCGTAGAGGGCATAATTATAAATAAAAAAAAAACAATATAATACAATCATCAATCACTGTTGCTATAAATACAATTCATTATGCAGTTTTTCCATCAATTAATCCCATATTGGCATCTGCTCTATTCTGTACATTCAATTTTGACTGTCCAAAAACAGGAAACCCTTCTAGTTGGACAGTCAATTTTGACTGTCCTAAAACGGGAAGTCCTCCTACTTGAACAGTCAAAGCATTTTTTAAACTGTTGAATATTATGTACTAAATAAAACAATAAATACATTTGAGTCTCAGCTGTTTCAATAATTCTGCTTTATTAACGACTCAGGTTCTGGTGTTGAAAGGAAGTCATTCCACTTAATTAATCCAGAAACTTTGACTTTTTTTGAAAATCGCTGATTGCTGGTCGAATGTCCAATTGAGTGGCTCAGAATTGAGGCCTCCTAAACTAGGTATATTTTAATCGTAAAAAATCTTAAAATCTTATGTAACAATCCATAAAAAATAATTTCCGAAGACATTCGCCAACTAGATATACGAGTATTTATTCATATCCGGAAAAATGTTTTGGTAAACTGTAAGCCCAATACAAGAAAAAAATATATACACACGTTACTCAACGTACGGAAATGCAGAATTCCTATAACAAAAACCACTTCTGCACAGAAATTAGAAATGGTCGTGTATTTTAACCCTTTAGGTGCCACTAAACGATATGTCGTTCCGACAAATTATTGTACTAAAAATTCGTCACGCGTTACCCACAGTTCTAAAATTACGTCACATTATTGAAAACACGTGTCTAAAAATAAAAGTAATTAAAATAAAAAATATATATATATTCACGGAATATGGACACTTCTCCAGCATTTAAAAAAAATACATGTGGCCCCTAAAGGGTTAAGATTATTAAAAATATTTTCATACTTATGGGAAGATTGAATGACTATGAAATTCTCCATAAATTCATGATCTTTGTTTCTCCCTAAATAACTAATTAACTGACTAACCATCACGCCGTTAGAAAGGATGGACCGCCAAACAACTCAATATTGGCATTCACTTCTTGCTTCATTCGTATTCATACATTTTCTTCTATTATTCCGACTCCTGACATGGCCCGACTCAAGTATTGGATTCACTTGATCGCGCCATGTCTTCCTCGGGCGTCCCCAGCTTCTTCTTCCATTCACATTCGCGTCATATGTTCTTCTTACACGACTTTCTTAGTTCATTTGCTCTACATGCCCAAACCATCTAATCGTCCCTTTCTTAATCTTACTCATTACGCTTACATCAGCCTTGCATTCTTTACAAATCTCAATATTTTTCACACGATCATACATGGTTTTTCACACGATCATGGTTTTACCACATATTCGCCTGAGAAATTCAGTTTACTTTCATCCTTCCTCTGTCAATTCCATGCCTCACTTCCATACACTAGGGTTGGTATCAGCATTCCGTTGTGGACTGCTAGCTTCGCTTCTTTGGACATCTTTTTGTTAGCGCCAATCGCGTTCAATCCTCCGTTAATGGAGTTAATTCTATTGTTATTGATTCATCTTTCATTTTGCTTTACCTTAAGAAATTGTTTCTGATTTTCCTTGTTAGACATATGTTTATCTTACACGTATCTGACGTTTATTTTGTTTGGTTTTTAAATAAAATATCCGATTTTAGCAATGTCTCACCTTAGCTATGCATCCTTATCTTTGTTTTTTTAGCATTTAAGTACATCCATGATTATTATTAAGCCATTAATGTTATTTTCTGTCATGTATGTATATGTGTACATATTATACTTTATTTTCATGATCTTTATCACTGCACTATATAAAAAACCTACCACCGCAACACAGACATGTCTGACATTCCGGTGTTTGCAAAACACAAAAAACCTGTAACTAACTCTTTTACTGAATAAAGAAAAAATAAATAAAAAAAAGTGCGGCTTCCTAACAAATAGTGTATTGTATATAGGTGCTTACTTGGAACCAGTATAATATCCATTATAATAATATATCGTGTACAAAGATGATCCCTGGAGGTGCAATCTATACCAATTTTAAATAATACAATTGTTGCTAATTTACATAAGCCCTTTAGGTTCATAGGCTTCAAACCGACCAATGAAATTGATTTCCTGCTCAAGAAAGAAATTCAACTTAAGAATTTGTATGCTTCATTTCACCAGGATAAAACAAAAAAAAATCTCACATCGGTCACACGGACCAGCCCGAAAAATATTTAATTCGATTCTCTTTCGTGCAAGTATCACATTAACCTGAAATAACCTAATAACTAATAACTTTACGACGATATTATCTCATAATTATGTCAAATAAATCAATTTTGATAGTTTAAAAGTACTTTTCAAATCGTCAATTTCAGAAAGAGTTTTGTAATAAAAGATAATTATAGAAACAGTTTCTTTAAAAAAAAACGCATTCTATTACCTAATTTCACTTGGCTTCTGAACTTTAAAACCTCTGTTAAACGTAGCAATAAATAAAGTACACGTGACTTTGGTATTGAGCCACCCACTTCTGCTGTTTGTGTACGATGAAAATCACATTTCCAGCTCCATCGCTTTCCATTTTCCGTTTCCAATCGTTTTAGTTTTCCCTTCCTTCGGGCAATCTTCCCAATAGATCATTTTCCATCGGACGTAAATTTATCAGCGGATACACAGCCGTTATTTGAACATATTTTTTGCGAAGGATCATTTGTTATTCAAAGCAGACTTGTCCCAAGACGACTATAAAAGCCTGGACTTATTCTTCTACGTGATATCTCGCTACCCTTGTTGCGAGCACCGGGGGTTTCACGATCACTCTTGCCCGGAACGTGTTCTAGCTATGGGTCATTACATCCCAAGAAAAAAATATAAATTAATCACAACCTACTACCCTAATTTCAACCCTTTTGGTAACTCTCGTAAATGTCTAAATCCGATTGTTTCACCGACGTTTCAACTCACCAAACGAAAGTTGGTAGAAATATTCATGTCCGCAGAAAGATATAAACAACAAACGGGTTGCAATCTTTGGAGCACAGACGTCAGGTGGGAATGCTGTCCTTGTTCTACCGGTATTTTAATGGAAGATGCTCCGAGAAACTAGCGTCATTGATCCCTGCGGCACCGGTGCATAGTCGGGAAACACGCGAAACGCGCGCCCAACATTTGCACACCGTTGACATTTGTCACATGAGAACGGGTCGCTTCTACGATTCGTTCTTGTGTTCAACAGCTCGGCTGTAGAATGATCTGCCGGACACTGTGTTTCCTCCATCCTATAACATGGGTCTCTTCAAGACCCAAATTCACTCCTTTCTATCCTCTAAAAGACCCTCCACATAGCATCCCCAAAGATGATATAGGCCTTAAGGGAAATTATTTCCCTCAGGGTCTCCTGTTTGGATACTGTAAAAAAAAAAAATTAACAATATGTTTTTTGTGCAAACGAGGTAGGTCTCTTGAATCTACATTACATGCCTGCATACTTTGCAATTTTTTTTATAATGTTGAACCCAAGTTACTTTTTTTATTTTATTATTACCGCTCCGTGATTTGATCCCCGTACCATAAGGTTCATAATACCGTAAAGTTGCGTCTGTTCAAAAAAATACGAGAGACTACCGGCCAACAAATCGGAAGAACATCGGAATCTTGGTAACTACGCTGAAAGACTTGAGAGGAATCTCACTCACCAAAAGAAGTCATATACGAGTATATATCAGATATAATTTCTCTGTTTAAAATCATAAGCAACTCATCTTTAAGTAATCAAATTAATGTTAATATAATTTGCCGAAATTCACGTGAAACGTTTTAGATCGATACTTATCGTACTAACATAATCTTTTCCTAACCAACATCAACACTGCATACATAAAGACTCAATCAATCACTCTACCTTCAGAAGGAACTTATACTTTCATATATCTGATGATCTCTTTACTCAAAACTACTTTATAATAATAATAATATATGTAACAATTATTTTTATGAACAATAATTCATTAACGCTCCGGCATCGAAGGAGTACAGTCGTGTATATTGGTGATAATTGTGATCAAAAATTTATAGTGTACAAACAATATCTCGCCCACCGGGCGATCTACATAAACAAAATGGAAACGCAAGAAATCATTAAAAACATTAAAGAATTAATAAATAAAATTACTTCCGTAAAAGATTCCAAGGTAAAAACATCGTTGGAGCAAAGTTTAATATCCCTGGAAGAAATATTTCAAAATGAGCGTATCTGTCTACAAAAAAATCATAGATTTACAAGAAACGATGATTATTAATGACCAACGATACACCAAGAAACTCGAAGAAATTCTAATAACCAACCAAAAAACATACGCCCAAGTCTGTGACAACAAGAAACCAGCGGACACGAAATTGAACATTGAACCGAAATACTCAATTTTATTAACATCTAACACCTTAAACGCCGAGAGCATAAAAACAAAAGTTCAAAAAATATTGATTTAACTAAAATTAAAGTCGGAGTCAACGGAGTTAAAAAGATTGGCGAAAAAAAATGATAATTTCATGCCAAAAAAAAGAAGATGCAGAAATATTAACCAACGAAATAAATAAGATAACTGGAAAGGAGATTTCGGCTGAAGAAATAAAAAAAAGAAACCGTTCTTGATGTTAAAAAGGCTTCAATGCCAATTGACTGAAGAGGATATTATACATGGAATTATACAACAAAATCAAGAATTAAATCAAGAAGACAAAAATAATATTAAACTCATTAAAGAGTTAAAAAACAAATATAATGAAGGTAAAGAAAACGATACCACAAACTACATCATACAAACAACCGGAAAATTAAGAAGAATATTATTAGACAAAAAAAAATATATATAAAATTCCAACGAGTGTACGTCGAAGATTGTAACCCACTCACACAATGCTATCACTGCCTTAAGTTCGGCCATACAGCCCAAAGATGTCTCGACAGGACGCAGCCACCCATTTGCCCCCATTGTACTAAGGAACATATACTCTCGAAATGCGAAAACAGAGAAATAAACCCAATTTGCAACAATTGCTGTGTGCAAAATAAAAGATTTAAATTGAACTATTCCACCGAACACCGGGTTGACAGTATAAAATGTCTTTACCGGTAAAAAATGCTTCAAATTGCTAGAGAGCGCATCGACTACGAATAAATATGGTAAATTATATCTCCTCATACTAACTTCAAAATGACTGATTTTATATGTAATGCTTTAGATAAAAAAAACATTTATAGAAGAAAGATTATACCACTCCATAAGAGATTTAAATCTAATTTGCTCTGATAAAGGATTTACCTTATTTCATACTAATATAAGAAGTATCGAAAAGAACTTAGATGAATTAATAATATCTTTAAAAACATTAAATTATTTTCCGGACGTTATAGTGTTAACAGAAACACATTCCGCCGGCGAACTGAATTATAATATCCCGGGTTTCACTTTCTATACAACAACAATAAAGTTAAACAAAAACAGTGGTATTGCAATATTCATATCTAACCGCTATAATGTACTCAACATTAAAGAGATACACAATTTTCATAATGTAAACCTATTAAATATTGAGTTTAAAGACCAAAATAAATATTATAATATTATTGCCGTTTATCGCACTCATGCATCAGTAATATCACAATTTATAAATGAATTAAAAAATATATTATTAAATTTTAGAAATAAAAATAATATTATTGTTGGAGATATGAACTTAAATATTGCAAAAGAATACTCTAGTAAGGATAAAGATAATTATCTAAACATGTTAGCGGAACTTAATTATTTACCGTGCATAAATTCATATACTAGAAACGTTCGAGGTCAACGACCTTCATGTTTAGATCATATATTTACAAATATTTCTGATATCCAAAATATTATATCCGCTGTCATTCATACAACTATCACTGATCATTATTCATGTATATTCAATTATAAATTCTGTAATCCAACTTTTCCACCATTTAAACAAGAAAATGTTTCAAAAAAAGTACTTAACATGGATACGTTAAAATGTAAATTAGAAGTAGAAAATTGGCTTGATTTATATCAATGTAATGATGTCAATGTTTGTTGTAAAATGTTTGAAGAAAAATTATCTAAATTCATAAATGACTCAACAAATAATGTCATATCCAAATCCAAACTACCTAACTTCAAACCTATAAAACCATGGATAACTCACGGTTTAATAGTATCCGAACGTCATAAGCAAGCTCTTTATAGATTAACTAATCAACAACCAAATAATGAACATTTACAGAAACATTTTAAAGCATATAAAAATAAACTCTCATATATCATAAAACATACAAAAGAAAGCTATTACAAACAGAAGTTGATACAGGTTGAAAATGACAAAGGAGTATGGACGATTATAAATGAGATAATGGACAAAAAAAGTATAAAAACAATGAAATCAGCACTATTATTCATGATAATTCGGAAACATGTTGCAAAGAGAACCCTTTAAAAGCTGCAAATATATTTAACGAATTCTTTGCAAATATAGGAGAAAATCTTGCTAATCTCATACACAAAGATCCAAATATAACAATTCCAGACTGTAATGTTGATGTTAAAAATAAAATGTCAACATTTCAACTCACCACAGAGGACGAAATAGTAACTATTATAAACGGCATGAAAGGAGGCTCTGCCCCAGGTTTTGATAGAATTACAATTAACATTTTTAAAAATATTAAAAACAAAATTTCTAAACCGTTAATGCATATAATCAACACAAGTTTCCAATGCGGAGTATTTCCATGTAATTACAAACAAACTACCATAACTCCAATATTTAAGTCTGGTAATCCCGAAGATGTTAATAATTACCGTCCCATTTCAGTAATCTCAAATATTGCAAAAATTTTTGAAAAACTTGTAAAAAAAAGATTTAACCAGTTTATAAAATGTAATAGCATAATTCACGAAAATCAATTCGGCTTTATGGAAAGTAGAAGCACACAGGATGCAATTTCAAAATTAACTAGCCTTATTCACACTTCATTAGATAAATCACTAAAATGCCTTGGAATTTTTATAGATCTCAAAAAAGCGTTTGATAGCATATCTCATGACAAACTTATAATTAAATTAAGCAACATTGGAATAAATAGTACAGCTCTGGAATGGATAAAAAGCTATCTTTTCAAACGTCCTCAAGTGGTAAAAATAAACGAGGTACTTAGTCATAAAAAACAAGTAATTTTGGCATACCTCAAGGTACAGTACTGGGACCTCTACTTTTTATCATCTATGTAAATGACATATTCATGCAAAAGCTAAACGGAAAAATAATATCTTATGCTGACGACACTGTCATAATAATTGAAGGTACTGACTGGAATTCTATTAACAAGCTAGCAAATACTGATATTAATATATTAAAAAATTGGTTCGATAATAATCTACTCTCCCTTAACACTGAAAAAACAAAATTTATTCCTTTCTCTATCAATAAATTTAAATCAAAACCAGAAATAAAAATTATAATACACCAAAGTAACTGCAACAGAATCAATTGTAATCAAGCATGTTCAATACTTAGTCCAACTTCCGAAATTAAATACCTTGGTGTATATATAGACCAGCATTTTAAATGGAAAACACATATTTGTGAACTTGTTAAACGAATTAGAAAATGTATATATATATTTTATAAGACTAAGAAATATTCTTAGACTAGAAAACCTAAAAAGAGTGTACTATGCAATTGTTCAGTCTATTTTACAATATGGAATTATTGGCTGGGGGGGAATATATGATAATATTTTAAGTCCACTTAAAATAATTCAAAGATTGATAATAAAGGTAATTTTAAAAAAACCATCATCATTTTCCACTGAAAAGCTTTTTACAATATTCAATGTACCTACAGTAGATAAAATTTATAAAAAATATGCAATTATTCAAATCTTTAAAGAAAAAACGTTAAATAAATTACAATTCAATATATCCGCAAGGTATCAACAAAACATTAAAATCCCGCCATTCAATACTAAGCATACGCAAAACACATACCTATATCTAGGAATAACTTTTTTTAACAATCTGCCAACTGATCTTAAAATTATAGAAAATATCCATGAATTTCAACATAGATTAAAAAATTACCTCAAACTACTGTAACAATTTAAAAAAAAAAATTATTATTATTAGATTTTTTTTTGTCTTTTATTATTATCTTCTCTTCTTTTCTTCTACTTTCTTTTCATTTTCTTTAATACTATTACTAGTGATAAATTACAAAATTTACACGACAAATTCATATTTTCCTGCTATTGTACAACAATACTTTAAGTTATGATTTGATTAATTAAGCGATAATCACTCACCAAACACAAGAACCTTGTTTCTTTATGGTGAGGAATAGCTATAATATATTTTTTGTTACACTATATGAATCATGTCTTATTTTTATATACTCTCTGTAAAAAAAATTATTATATTAAATAAAAAAAAAAAAAAATAAAAAAATATATAGTTCGGTTTCCTAATTTTAATCTACGAGTATAACACTAACCATCAGGTCGTTCCTCCGCAGGGGTAGGCAGAGAGGCTGGACCGCTAATAACTCTGTCTCTGTCAATAGAATGGGTCGTTTTTCCGACTCATTTTCACGTTCCACAGTTCAATATTATTTAAAACACCTTACCTCATATCTACGGATTCAAGAAGTTTGCAAGCAACAATTTCATTTGGACAACATACCTGAAACAAACGAAAAGCAAAATTAATCTTAAATTTTGAATCCAAACGGTGCCCAAAATGATTTCAAAATTGACTTGATAGGTTCTACTTACAAAATAATATAATGAGAAATTTCAGTGCTATTAATAAAGTTATGAAGTTGTGAACTCTTGCTTGTCATTAAGGTGCCATCATTGATTTGAAAGCGAAAGTAACTATCTCCAAATAAAGAAACATTCATTCGAATATTTTATTTCATTCCAAACGTTTATTTTTTCAAAATATATCTAAATCATAAAGTTATTAAGTATGTACCTACTCGTGTTTTCCATTTTGAAAATATTCTAAATAAAACAAAACCTTCTTCTTTTGAATATGAAATCTGTGGATAAGCAGAGTGTTATATCTATGGCCTAACCTAAATAAAACATGTCGGGTTCAATGTTTTTCATACTAATTTTAAAACGTTATGGCAAAAGTTTTACGTATTGGATTTCAACCAAACTACTCTCTAAACCTTCCCAGCACTAATAAGAACAAACTGTGTTATTTTTAGCGAAACCGGTCCAGTAATTTTCGAGAAATTCGAGGAATAATAAACAACATTGATTTTTATATCTATAGACAGATTATATCTTTCTTCTCACATACTCGTAGTTTTCACAGTGAATATAATTAATATGTTTCAATTTTTCAAAGCCCACCAAATCGTTGTTAATCTGTGGCCGGTCGGTTTTGAGGTTAGAATGTCAATGTCAAATGTCTAAATAAGAATGAGCTTTACCGTACATAATTATAATTATAATTATTTATAGAGTTTATAGTCACCGAAATTAAGTTTGAATTACACCAAAATTAAAAAAAAACTGTTAGTATTATTTGCGCTTCTACTAATTCTTCACTAATTCGACCCCTGGAATAACAAGGTTCCATCTGACACGGCAATGTTACGCGATAATGAGCCTTAACGTTGCTCTCCTTAGAGAACTTTTTCGCTTGGGGCTAAGGGGCCGAATTGTTAACTTTGGCGATGTTGTCTCATATTTCTTCTTTGAAGTCAAACGAAACGCAAAACGCGGTCGCAGATGGCGCTAATTAAAATATTTCATAAAAAAAGGCTTTTAAATATTCAGATGAATTGTTTGTTGTTTGTTGTACATACGGAATATGTTATGTATTAAGAAAATTGTTTTATTTATTTATCTACACAATCTTAATGTAATAAAAGGGTTATGGTACTGTGCTTGTCTCACTAGGATAACCTGTGTTGAGAGTTTGCAAAGGTTACAAAGTTAACAAAGTTAACAAAGTTAACAAAGTTAACAAAGTTAACAAAGTTAACAAAGTTAACAAAGTTAACAAAGTTAACAAAGTTAACAAAGTTAACAAAGTTAACAAAGTTAACAAAGTTAACAAAGTTAACAAAGTTAACAAAGTTAACAAGGTTTACAAAGTTTACAAGGTTTACAAAGTTAACAAAGTTAACAAAGTTAACAAAGTTAACAAAGTTAACAAAGTTAACAAAGTTAACAAAGTTAACAAAGTTAACAAGGTTTACAAAGTTTACAAGGTTTACAAAGTTAACAAAGTTAACAAAGTTAACAAAGTTAACAAAGTTAACAAAGTTAACAAAGTTAACAAAGTTAACAAAGTTAACAAGGTTTACAAAGTTTACAAGGTTTACAAAGTTAACAAAGTTAACAAAGTTAACAAAGTTAACAAAGTTAACAAAGTTAACAAAGTTAACAAAGTTAACAAAGTTAACAAAATTAACAAAGTTAACAAAGTTAACAAAGTTAACAAAGTTTACAAAGTTTACAAAGTTAACAAAGTTTACAAAGTTTACAAAGTTAACAAAGTTAACAAAGTTAACAAAGTTAACAAAGTTAACAAATTTAACAAAGTTAACAAAGTTAACAAAGTTAACAAAGTTAACAAAGTTAACAAAGTTAACAAAGTTAACAAAGTTAACAAAGTTAACAAAGTTAACAAAGTTAACAAAGTTAACAAAGTTAACAAAGTTAACAAAGTTAACAAAGTTAACAAAGTTAACAAAGTTAACAAAGTTAACAAAGTTTTCAATTTACAGTATAATGTTATGGAGTTTAAAGCGTCAATTGAACATTGGAATAAATTGTTAGTGTAGATTTAAAGCTGAAGTCCTTCAATAAACTTATAAAATTAACAATATATCCCTCCACTGATTCGCTTTAGCCGGCCAAAACGAAAAACAGAAAAGGCAAATGACTTCAAAAATCAAATCGATACTGGCTTAAAGAAATCAAAGAAGAGGAGTTATCCAGTATCTTGAAAAGAGCATCGTAGAAGCTTGAAAATAATCAGTTTTAAATAAAACTTAGTCCGCCTCATCACAGGAACCCCTAGTGAGGAGGACTAAGAAAAATATTACAAATTGGCTTATTAGCTTACTAAAATTTTATTAACTAACTGAAAAAAAAAACGAATAAAGTGTTCTATGATTAAATGCTATGAATAATGTATGCGTCTCTACACAATAAAAGATAAAAACTTGTAGCTGAAAACACATTCAAAATGTAAAGAAAACCTACATAGTATTATACTATTTGATTTCAGAGTGAATTCTAAATGAAGCTGTGCCTCCTTTTCAATGTTTTTCAGCTGAAATTTTCGAGAACAAAGAGTTTTTCAACGTCTCCTTCACCTTTATCATCTGCCCACCCCTGCGGGGAGTGCGGACAGGTTGGGGAGTGAACACATAACATTTGATCCCTTTAAGGTCCCACTACTAAATCCCTTAATGCCCATCAGACCGCTTCGTGTCGCTTTCGAAACGTAAACGTCAAAAACGTTCACGTCAAAAAATCGTTCGGACGCCCTTCAAACACTGAATTAATTTTCGCGCAAGAAGTGCGATCGACAACGAATTGCAAGAAAAATGTTTATTAAATATTTCAAATTCTTGATCCCAGACAGGCTGATAAAAAAAGATATGTACAAAATGTAGAAAACATCGGCGTTTGAAATAATGGCAACAAAAATGAGACCAATTGGCATCTTCTAGATAAAACGGCCTTCAGTCGATTACAAGCGATCTCCTGTAATGGATATTCAATTATAACTGCAAAAGGCTTACTAGACTGGGCATGTCGTTCTGGAAAAAAAATGGTGCAATATTTCATCTGTTTAACCATAATTAGTATTAGTGTAAATTGGATTTTTTTAATGCTAAAAAACTCAAAGATCATTTGAAGTTTGCGCGGCGGTAAGGTAAATGCTCTGGATCACGACACCGCGGTCAGCCGTGCTGCGACTCCGTTCGTTGAGTTCATTCGTAGTCGGAATGATTCGGGCGACATCGACCACCGCTTCACCTTCTTCGTACTTCCCGCGCGGGAAATATATTTTACGCTAATCTTGCAAGGAACGTAGACTTATTTATTTATCTACCTAAATAGATAAAAATGATTTATTGTTGAAGGAAGAAATTGATTGATTTAAAAAACTTGGAAAAAATTGTGCTTTCCTCTGGAAAATACACTTCTGTCCGCCCTAATGCCTGTGATACCCTAACACGCAAGGAAAAAAAAAACTAAGATTGTACCAGACGTAATGGCACACAAACGAACTGTAGTGGCAGTTGATCCCGATCTGCGGAGAGGGCTGGGAGAGGGTTCTTGTGACGAAGCTTGGTCTGGATCCAGTGTGAGGCAGTAGTCCGATGGAGGTCTAAGGTAAGCGGTGGTCAGAAGTAAAGAAGGCGAGTAGATGAGAAGTAAGACTGGGCAGTGGAGAGAGAGTTCGTCTTGTCAGGAGGACGATTGAATGCTAACTAACTCGAACTGGTTTTCGCAGGCTACTTAAGGTAGTCATTATTTAAAAAAAATTGTAATCGTTATTTAAAAAATCAGCTCACGATCATGATTATTTACCATATACCCAATAAATACTAGACGAGACTCGAAGCTCCTTTTTATTTAGTCGCTTCTCGTATTTTTTCAATATAATATTTCTTGTTCACGGAGAACAACGTGTGGTGAATGAAACTTACTCTGTTGGTGTATTTAATTTAATTAATTTTGTTTCCATTAAAAATCAAACAAATACGAACTGATCAGAGGATGGGCGTCTAAATAAATAAATAAATTGTACGGATCACACTTCTAGAAATTACATATTCGATGCTCCACAAGCGTATCTTTGGAAGGGTGAAAAGCCAGCTACATGACTTTCGGAAATTTGAAAAAGGAATTTAATCCTTTTCTTTCAGTTGACAGGTTATATTATTTTATCCGTTCGTCCTGTCGTGGTTGGAAAATAATATTTCCATTATCTATTTTAGGACTTGACCTTGTGAAAAGGTGAGTTTTGAGTTACTTCTTTATAGTTAAGTTATGTTGCGCAGTTACCAATTGAAAATTGACCCAAACAACACGATATTGCGATTGTGTGTGATTGTGCATTTTTAGTCTCGTCCGTTACATCATTTTTTCCAATAAAGTTCCGTTGAACTGATTGATATCATATAATTTCTTCAAAATATTGGTATTCACTTTGTGGCGTCATTATTGATAAACGAATTAAAAATTACTTTGTAATCACCACTTTATTAATATATGCATATCAACATGTTTCGAAAGCGAAACTATTCTCATCAGGAATATATTAGTATTAATAATAATAAATTATTTATTGGGGAATGTGGGGAGGTTAGTGCAGTCCCACACACCCCATAAAGTATATAAAAATAAAATAGATAATATATATTCATAAGAAAATGTGAAAATAAAGAGAACATAATAGACGTTAGTGAATTATTGTACTTGAGTTTGATGGAGTTAATATACTCGTATTTCTCCATCTTTCTTCTATGCTGGAATCTGGACTCTGGCGGGATTCAATGATGAGAACATTTCCATTGCGGTATTATACCATATATATAGTACTAACTGATGTGTACCCGGTCTCGCTCAGGTTTATATAAAGTTATGAAGTTGTGAATTCTTGCTTAATTAGGGTGCCATAATTGATTTGACAGCGAAAGTAACTATCTCCAATCAACGAAACCTTCATTTTAATATTTTATTTCATTCCAAACGTTTATTTTTTCAAAACGTATCTAAATTATAAAGTTCTAAGAATGTACCTACTCGTGTTTTCTATTTTGAAAATATTCTACCCAAAAAACCTTATTCTTTTGAATAGTGTGTAACAGAGTGTTATATCTATGGGCTAACCTAAATAAAACATGGCGGGTTCAATGTTTTTCATACTAATTTTAAAACGTTATAGCAACAGATTTACATATAGGATTTCATTCAAACTACTCTCTTAACCTTCCCGGCACTAATAAAAATAGAGTCCAGTTATTTTCAAGAAAATCGAGGACCGACAGACAAACATTCATTTTTTATATACAGAAAAAAAATCTAATTGAATGAAATTCTGCGAATTAAACACAATAACTAAAAAAATAATATGAAATGTTTTGTATAAACCATAGTTTAATGTGTCTAGTTTAATCTATTTAAGCTGAGAGTGGAGATTTCGTTTTATCCATGTTATCCCTTATGTTGTAATCAAGTTTACTTCTACTATTTACTCCTTATTACTTATATACCTTATAAACTTACTTATTATTACTTAATGATTATTATTTTATATCTACCTATTATTATTTAATTATTACCATTTACAAAATTTTATTTACTTATTATTATTTATCGTTTTACTAAAATTATAAAGCCGCTCATCTCAATACAAGACTGTTTCTAGTGAGATGAGTGGCTAATGTTTTTTATTTTGTTTTTAAAATTAAGAATAAATAAATAAATTAATAAATAAGTTAATTAATAAATAAATAAGTTCATAAATAAAATAATTCATAAATGAATAAATAAATATATGAATAAATTAATAAATACATAAATGAATAAATAAATAAACTAATAAATATATAAATTAATAAATAAATAAATTATTTAATATATTTATAAATTAATAAGTAAATAAAATTAATAAATAAATAAATTAATATATGAATAAATTAATAAGTAAATAAAATTAATAAATAAATATGTAAATATCAACATGTTTCGAAAGCAAATTTTCCATCGTCTGGATATACAGTATAATATACAATAACAATTAAAATAATGCACGCTTCGTCTTTTTCTGAAATACTGTTGTACCTACAAGACAATCTAAGGGAGTAAAATGTCAGACGTTGGAACTTACGTTGAGTTTTCATAAATATAATATGGGGACAATTTCATTACGGAGGTTGTGGATATGATTTGGGGAAAATTGAATGAAAGTAGCTTTGCTTCATATATTTTTCTGTTTAAAATGAATAAATGAACATGTCTCATGAACAAAATGTCATTACGGTGTTGACACCTCGGCTTGACATAACATTTCCCCGTGGAATACGTAAAAATTACGTGAAGAAAATTCACGCGGAAACAATGAAATCTGTGGTATTTTTATCTTCTAATAATATACGTGGAATATTTTGCACGTTCAGGAATTTTTTTTTATTAATGTATGTTCCAGACACTTTGGGGTCCGGTACTTAGACTGTAGAATAGGGTGCTGGTCAAGTCGTTGCAGTAGCCGTAATGTCCAGGGGGTCGGGTTCGCTTCGGGTCTCCAAATATTGTTCCTTTGCAAGGGGAAACAATCTCGACTTTTGTTAATTTTGCGAACTGCTGTGGTCGGGTATTCAGGGATGAGAAGAGGCGGAGGTCCCAGGGGAAGCGAAGTCAAAGGCAGTTGTAGATTTTTGTTCAAGTAGAAGAGGTAGCGTTGGGTTGAGTGAAGAAGCAAGAGTGCATTGGTACGGATGGTGCGCTCGTATTTATACTTCCGGACGTTACGCCGGGCGAGACGTTGCAGTGCGTCCCTGACCCGCCTGAGGCGCGGGTTTTATGAGCTCATGGCCTGCGCTGTGTAATGACCAGCTAATCGTTACATTTTACACGATATTGGTCATCTTATGTTCTTCCTCTCAACCCAAACTGCCTCTCTCTATCATCTTTATTTATTTTGATTTTCTGACACAACAAAAAATATGGGGTCCAGTTCAGTCCAGGGAATTCTTACGTATAATTCTTATATCAAAACATATCTTTTATTTTATTACCCTTTAATACTAAGAGGAGTCCGGCCTGTCTTCCCGCGATATTTATTATTTTATTTTATCGACCGAACTCCGTTAAACTTAACCTAAATATTATATAAACAGTTATTAACCTAAGGTTTCGGCGTCGATTAAAATCCGAGAAGCTCGGATTGGCCAGAGCGCCGACCAATCGAAAACATCCGGAGCCTTACTAGGCGAGGGGAAATGAGGACCGGGGTTAACGTCTTCTAGAGCTTTGTAAATCCTGAGCGGGGGGTATTTGTTTTTAATTTCAAATTAGCGCTCCGGTTTGGTCACAACATTTAGAGAGCTCGTGATGAGAGGAGCGCGGGAACCTTCACACGACCCGTTCTGTATAATGTATGTATTTTTATGTTATTGTAATGCCTATAGAATTATGTTATTATAAAGCCTGGCCCAAAGAAACAAAAAAAGATGAGTTATCCAGCATCCGACAATAAAATTAGTTTTTCGTTATCTCTAAAAATGACAACGTTATGAGGTTTCAAAGCGAACGTGGGAAAACGTAAACCTATAACGTGACGAATTATAACTTAGTATAATTCACAATTTGAAATATTGATAATAGCACGATTAATAGTTCACGACTGCTGACCGTGTACAAATCGCAAGTCCGCCCCGCTGTAGAATTTGGCAGCCACCTCTGGTCGGGACTCCCATAATATCAGAAAAAAACCCTTGACTCTGTGCAGATAGATTCGCCTATCTTAACAAACCGATTGCAATCTTTGGGGCACAGACGACAGGTGGGAACGCTGTCCTTGTTCTACCGGTATTTTAATGGAAGATGCTTTGAGGATCTAGCGTCATTGATCCCATCGGAACCGGTGCATAGTCGGGAAACACGCCCAACATTTACACACGGTTGACATTTGTCACATGAGAACGGGCCGCTTCTACGACTCGTTCTTGTGTTCAACAGCTCGGCTGTGGAATAATCTGCCGGACTCTAACGGATAATGCCGCGTCTGTGATCTCTGTTCTGTCATTTAACGAATTGTGACGTAATCGTAATTTTCCATAATAAGTTTTACTTTATTCCCCACCTATTAAAAGGGAAAGGCTACGCTGCATGTTTCATTCATAACTTAATTTTGGATTTGAGTCCAAATTACCCATCCAAACTGATTGATATATTTTTTTTTATTGAAGGTTTATCAAATATCTGATACGGATAAGAAGTCTTTTATTAATTTTTGTTTTAAATTATGAAGTATATGTCATGAAAAAAATCAATTTTCATAATTTTAGAGGCAATTTAGAAAATTACCTGCGGGTTTATTGGTTTTTTTTTAACTTATCATATTTGCTATATAAAATATGATTACGTAAATAAAAATACAAAAACAAAACATTTTTTCGGGTTCATATTTTAAATTATGTACGGCAAATTTGTGTTCCAACCTACATTGGCCGTTTTAAATTTACTTTAAAGTCCACCGTAAAACTTATTTTAATATTTAAGAAAAAATATATTTTACATTTTATTATATTTTCAGAGCAGACGGGGTAAAAAAACCTTTTTTTAGATCACCGTTAGCCCCCAAATAATTGTTAATGATGCCTTTGAAATCGCGAAAAATCAATTATTTAGTGGCCTATATTTCATAATGTAAAACAAAAAAGATATATGTTACTTCTAATCCGTACTAGATATTTACTGCACTTGTGAGTATTTTTGCCTCAAATCCAAAATGAAGTTTTGTATGAAACGGACCGCGCAGCCGTTCCCCTTAATAATTATCTTTACCACACTGGTTAGATATCACTTCTTCTTCTTCATATGGTGAAGGAGAGTTGGAGGAGGTCATAGTGGGATGTTGAGGTTTTTCAGCCAGTCAACAGCATCGGGAATCACTTGGTTCAGTACAGCTGTGCCACAGGGAAACTGATGAAGGAGACATTCTTCTACGGTGTGTTCTGTTGTTTGCATATCTCTACATTTACAATGTTCGGATACCTTTAGGCCTTATTTATGTATCATATACGCACAACGGCCGTGACTGCACCGGACGCAGTTTAACGAGGTTCATGTCTTCCGAGGGAGAGAGAACCCTGGCAATTTAATAGTAGGGTCTACAACAAGGTGCTTGTTATTCACGTCCGAGGTCTGCCACTGAGTTTGCGACGACTCTTCAGGAGAGTATCGTGATAGAAGTAGTGTGTCGCCTTCAGTCTACAAAGGTTTCCTGGCCGGGGAGTTTCCAAGGTCACCTCGAAGTAGAATGTTACTATTCACGGCCTTTTCGTATTCCCTGAGAGGACAGAGAGGAAAGTGTTGCACTCACCGTGTGCATAGCATTCTTTAGTTGCACGTCGATCTTCTGTGTGTGTTCACTTCTAGCTCGCACTGGAGTGCAACATTCGGCTACCGAGTAGACCAAGGCAATCGTAGCTGTTCACAGGGTGTTTGCAACGCAACCCCAGCTAGTTATCTTATGATATTTATGCATGTCTTTATAATTACGCATTTGCGCATGTATAAATAAATATATTCATGGATTAAAAAAAATATTTTAATACTATCGTTATATCCTATTTAAATTCTGGACATAACGCGTTTGGAAAGCAGTAACCACACGTTGACGGGTCTGTTACATCCATTTACCGGGAAATTTTTATCATTTTCCGGGCCATAACCACGTTCGTTAATTTTTAATCTGTTCAACTTTGCGTATTCCCCCTCACTCGCCGGCTCAATCCTTCCCCCCTCCTGTCAGACAACTGTCACGTCGCATCGCGCAAACTTCACTCCGATAAATTGAAAATGGCCACCGGAATTCCCCAGAGAAATAGAAGATTGATATAACATAGATAGATAGATAATAATAGACTAGAATATAACTAGATAACAGACATGAATAAAGAGTGAGTTGGGTATAAAGATAATAACATACTTGTACACATTCTGCACAAATGATTGCAGTAGAATGAAAAAAATAACACTAATTCTAAACATGAATTCCATATAATAAGCTATTCGATATTACAGCATAAAATGCATTCATTATTAGTCGAAACGACTAAGATCGGTCTTCTAGGGTTAAGATCGTGTACTACGAAATCAAAGGTGGCGGGTTCGAATCCCCGGGAGTGCAAATAAATTGTATTTAATTTTTAATTATTAATTATTTTTATTGAGATTTCAAATCCTCATTGTAATATTTAATCATTGAAGAAAATTTTGGAGAAACGTCTCTTGGCGCATTTGAAGCCAATGCGCTAGCAGACGAAACTATTTTTTTTAGGGTAACTTCACACAGGAGACCCTGAAGGAAATAATTTCCCTCAAGGCATATATCATTTTTGGGGAAGCTGTGTGGAGAGTCTTTTAGAGGATAGGAAGAGTGAACTTGGGTCTTGACGAAACCCACGTTGTAGGATGGAGGAAACACAGCCGGCAGATCATTCCACAGCCGAGCCGTTGAATACAGGAACGAGCCGTAAAAGCAACCCGTTCTCATCTGATAAATGTTGACTGTGTGCAAATGTTGGGCACGCGTTTGGCGTGTTTCCCGACCCTGCACCGGTGCCGAAGGGATCAATGAAGCTAGTTCCTCAGAGAATCTTGCATTAACATACCGGTAAAATAAGGACAATATTCCCACCTGACGTCTGTGCTCCAAAGATCGCAGTCCGTTTGTTATTGGACACAGTTATGAAAAATAGTCTGCATACCATCGATTAATTCAGTATTTTCGAAAAAACCTTCAGCATGTTCGTATGAGTTAGAATTTATATCAAAAAGATTTCAAATAGATATTTGTAAAAAAAAACCTACTGTTGACTGTTCCGCTTACAAAACTCGTTCGGTGGAACATCCCCGCAGAGCTTTCCCAAAACCGTACTTTTTTATATCCCTAAATTCTTTGCCCCTCTTCATGTAATTAAATAAGTGCGAAGTAGCGTAGTCCCGAAAATACTCGGATTAAGTTAATATTTTGGAATTATACAATATGTATATTAAAAGAAATATTACTTTAAGCATACCGTTTTTTATTAGTACTTTTTTTATTTAGGGTTCTTTGTTTTTTTTTTTAAATAAAGTTATGAAGTTGTGAATTCTTGCTTGTCGTTTGGGTGCAAAATCTACATTTTTATTCCAAGCTTGATGTAATGAAAAAATACTTCATTTTTGAAATACGAGGAAGGTCACTGTTTACAGGAGCTTTCGAAAAACCACTCTATTCCCCCTTTCCCTCTTCTTTGTAGGGGTTGGGGTAGGGGTAGCGGTAGGGGTAGAGGTACGGGCAGGGGAAGCTGTAGGGGTAGGGGTAGGGGTAGAGAGCACAAACTGGAGGTTTGTGGATATTGGGGAATTGTAGAGTTTATTGGTGATGTTTGAACAATCATGCATCGTAGGTAAACTCTGCATTTATTAAAAAAAGTGTCCTGGGCGGTGTTTATGGTTTTTTTTTTTTAAATTCAAATGTAAAGTTTTATCCGAGCTTGATGAAATTATGCACCCTTGACTTTAAAAACAAGAGGAAGGACACTGTCTACATGCGATTTAGGAAAATCATTTCCATCCCCCGTTTCCACCCCTTAAAAAAGATTTTTGGTGGTTTTATGATGAAATTTTGTGCCCTTGACATTCAAAATAAAAGGGAAAACTACTGGTCATGAGATAGGAGTACGGGCAGAGGTAGGGGTAGGGGTAGGGGTATTGGTAGGGGTAGGGGTAGACGTAGGGGTAGGGGTAGGGGTAGGGGTGGGGGTAGGGGTAGGGGTGGGGAGTAAGGGGGTAGGGGTGGGGGGGTGGGGGTTGGGGTAATGGTGGGGATAGGGGTAGAAGTAGGAGTAGGGGTAACAAATCACAATCCGCAAAACTTTCCTCCAAACCATTCATAACCCCGGGCAACGCCGGGCACTTCACCTAGTAAATTTATATTTATGTGTTTTTACAGTTTGAACATGGAACTCAAACAAAGATGAGATACAATATATATTGGAAGAGAGAAGGCAATTATTTCAGATAAAGCTCTTTGAAACGCGGCATTTGTTCATAGAAGGACACACAAAGAATTCCCTGTGATCCGATGTTTCAACCACTCACATAAAAATCTAATATTTGCCTCGCCGTCTTTCAAAATTACATTTATTCGCTGTATCAACTCAATTCCAGCGGCCACGGTTGAGTGGTTACGATATTCGGCAACGATTCCTGAGATCGCGGGTTCATTTCCGGACATGCACAATGAATTTTAGTTAAATTATTTTTTTGTTATTTCACAAATTATTAATATAAATTAAATATATATATAGTACTTTTGCGGTACGTTCAAGAGTAGTAGATACTTTCAGTATCGCCCTGGTGAAAGACCAACATTCAGAATTGAAACGTCGCTTGAAATGATTTTGACCGTGTTTAATGAACAATGAATAACAATCTCTACATGCAGAGATATTTATTTATTTTTTATAAAAATGGTGTAAACAATGTACATTTTTAATTATTTAACCAATAAAAATTCGTTAAATCAATGTTTCAAAATATAACTCGATTTTATAATACTGTAGCACAGAATTTATGGATCTTTATTTAAAAGTGAATAAAAAACCATCTCATTAAATTATCCTGTTCTGTTGGTGAAATTGCATTCTCTGAACATCTGACATCACGGGGCTATTCGTTGCTCGTGCGTATTCCAGTTTTGCATTTGTATGGACATTTTTATAAGTCGATTTTGTATTGTATTTCAAATAATCTATCTGTTTCAGTTTTGGTGATATTTAAACATCCTCTGAGTGATTTTACGCTCTATGATTTTTGTTAAAAAAAAAGAAAATTATTATTGATAGAAAATCAATTGTCAATTCGGAAATTATCCATGTAAATATTATTGTTTTTCTTGGAGTTAAAGTTTCTAAATAATCATTTAAGTTAATATATACATATCCTAGATGAAACACGAAACCAAAAAAAAAAAACAGAGAAAATAAAAAGGTATCATTCGCATCTGGGACTCGAACCCAGGATCTCCGTCTTACCGGGACAACAGCTTTACCGACTGAGCTAATGCGACCAGTTCAATTTACCCCATCTTCATCGATATCATACCTGAAATTCATTAGTGTTATTATATATATTATTATATATAACAGTATAACCCCGTATTTACGTGCCCGGAATTCACGGAATTCACGTGATTATTTACTAAAAGATGTTCTGCGAATTTTGAAGAAATGCTTTTAATTTTATAACATCATATATGTTCTTTGAATCTAGTTGAGGAAGCCCTTCCCGTCTGCCCTATATAGGTAGCGTTGCAGTCAGCATCGTCACATTTTAATTCGTATATGCCACTTTTATCAAGTTTAGGATTTTTACTGTTTGAGTTTTTTAGGATTGTTCCTATATTATTATTGGTTCTAAAAGCTATATTTCAACCACATTTTTTCTATATGTAAGGGTTTAGGTTTGTTGTTAAGTGGGACGTGATTATTAACTATTTTGGCAGTTAAAAGAATCTATAACTATTTATAGAACAAGATAAATTATTTGTCGTAAATTCTAACATATGAGGTACAAAAAAAAACATAATATCCACTTAACACAGTAACCTTGCCGATCACATCATAACCTTTGCCGATGATACAATCTTAATTTATGAAGACAAAAGCTGGAACGAAGTTCATAGTAAAGCAGAAATTGGCATAAACAAGGTTATGCAATGGTTAGACAATAACCTCCTTACTCTCAATACGGATAAAACCAAATTCATACGTTTCAGTGCAACGCAAGCGGGACAACCCTAATATGTGCTAAACATTACTACTCACCTTTGCAATGAAATAAGTACTTGTACTTGCAATAACTTAGAATGCGTGGATAGTTTAAAATATTTAAGAATCATCATTGATCAAATTCTGAGATGGGAAGAACACATCAACTCTACTGCCACAAAAGTCAAAAAACTTACTCACCTTTTCATGACTATTAGAAATGTTCTATCTGTAAAAGATCTAAAATCAATATATTATGCCATGTGTAATTCTTTACTTGAATATGCTTCCTTGGGATGGGGCGGTTGTGTCAAAACAATTTTGGACCCCCTGACAAAAGCACAGAAATCACTAATAATAGTCATCATTCAAAAACCCTTCAGGTACCCCGGTGATGAATTATTCAAAGAAATGCAAGTTCTTGATGTCTGACAACTGTATATCGGGAAAATTGTATTACACGCACATAAACAACGTCACCACTACCCATCTATCGACCACTATCATAACACCAGACACTCAAGGAGCAATCCAATAGTTTCAACAAAAACCATGACATCCCTTGCTCAAAGACAGTTTTTATACTTAGGACCAACATTGTTCAACATCATACCCAATAAATGGAAAATGAAAACTACAAACGTCCTGCGTAAACTGATCAATGTTTGGCTTCTTTATTTACGGAGGGTCAAAATCGAACACATGCTGATTAATAGATATTTACAATTTTAAATAAAACATTCATATGTAATTCATTATTACTCCACACTAAACTAAAATATGCGTATCATACTTTAAAAAAAACAAATTAATTTTATTTCTAAAATTTATGTAATGGATTCTTTTATAAAACGGGATTTATTCTTAGTTGGGCAGTAAAAGCTTTCTAAAAATGTTTTAATATTAATTTAATAAATATTATTATTATTATTACTTCTGATAACAAAAATAAAACTAAATTCTGACAATGTACGTGTAGTCTGAAAGACTCCGGTCAATTTCTCGATGAGTATTACTAACGAGTCATGCATCGAGCGGCACAAACTCCTACTTCGGTTGTCATTTCGCTTATTTTGCTACTAAAACTGAAGGTACTGAGCCGCTCAGTCGCGGGGAGTCGGAGTGAGTGAAACTAAGAAATAGAAAATCTTGCGGAGTCTGTGGGAACTTAAAGGTTAAGTTCTTTTTGTAAATTGGCTCATTAAGGCACAGCTGGCATCATTAATATGGCTAATATTATTCCGAAATTTAGCCAATCTATTCAAAATTATTTAATGGCCACAGACAAGGATGACATTTAAATTTTATTCTAGCCCCCAACGGACTCCTCGTCAGACAAGACCAAAACACACGAAGAACTCAATTCTCATCCCATTTTTCACGTTGAATGATAAATAATTACGTTAGATGAATTTACTTATATTTCGTCAAATGGTTTTCAAGGTTTTCATCGTTTTTGACATGACCAATTTTAATACATGTCACCCAAACCCTTCCTAGCAAAAAAGGCGACAGTTGACAGCTGGAAAAGTTGTTTGGAACATCAGAAGTTGTTTGGGAGTGATGACTGGTCGCATTTCGCAGGGGAGCGGTTTCACGAGTATGGGGTATTTATATTTGTGGGAGATATTCTATTCTATTTTATTCTATTATAAATTATACAATCGAGTAACTTTCTTTCTGTGTTTATGATTATTTATTTTTGTTTAATAAATTATTGTGTTTATAAAAAATACACACATACTGGTGTATTGGTTTTTATTTATTTATATCTATTTATTATACAGTAATATATATATATATATATATACTTTTTTTAAGAATAATAAGGGTGCTTTGTATGGTGTTTTATAATGTGGAGTGTAAGGTAGGTTTGAAGAGGTGATACTGATGTTTCGTGACCATCTCACTAGGAGAACCTGTGCTGAGAAGTTCACGTGGATGTGTTAAATGTAGTACAAGTATTCTTGTGTATTGATTAGTTTTA
Organism: Halesus radiatus; assembly: GCA_022606495.2. Lineage (NCBI taxonomy): Eukaryota > Metazoa > Arthropoda > Insecta > Trichoptera > Limnephilidae > Halesus > Halesus radiatus. Next base: position 174,918 of record JAHDVE020006357.1, read on the forward strand.
TTTTAATATTTTAGTATTGCTATATTAAAGTAAATTGGGTATTGAATTTGAAGAGATAAACATTTTTTATTTTTGCTTTGGATACAGTAGACAAATCCTATAAAAAATAATAAACATGTAAATACCTGTAGATACTTTCGACTAAGTTTGAAAATATTAAAGTATATTGCACGAAAAAAAGAGAAGGGACTATCAAGTAAGAATAGTATTTGATGTATTATCGGGTTACGTTTGGTTTGGTTTCATCATGTTTTTAATAAAATGAATAACTTGTTTTGTTATCCATGCTGTAATATATTTTTTGAGATTAATTGTAGATATTATATTTACGGTTAGTAGTTGTTTCAGAGTGGTGTGCATGCAATTATAAAATTTTATTGCGTAATACTTAAAGTGTTTATGCCCGTGTGAGTTGTGTGTTATCGGGATATTCGGGGTTTTGTTTGTTGAGGATCTGGTTTTTATTGCGGGTTTTAAGTTGCATTGGAATATGAAGTTTGTGTTGGAATAGGTGTAATAATACAGATTTTGCATTGAGGTCAAGTGCTTTGAAAATTTCACCGTAGTCTCTGTAGAACGGTACTTGAAGGATGAATTTAATTGTCGCTTTTTGTATTTTTTCGAATGGGTCTAATGCTTTGTTTGATACACTTCTCCAAGGCAGTATTCCATATGTGACAATGGAATGACAAAGTGTAAAATATATGGTCCTGAGGATTGTTCGTGGGAAAATATTTTTAATGTTCTCCATGAGGTGCATGACTCATTCTAGTTTATTAGTTATGTAATTTATTTGATCAGTCCATCGTTAGTATAAATCAACTATGACCCCGAGGTATCTGGTTTGTTTAACCCATTCGATATGCTCGCATTGGCAAGTGGATAAAGTTTGTGCACAGTCCCGCAGTTCTATGTTTGATGGAGGTTGACTCCTTTGTGTGATGCTGTGTGTTATGCATTTGGATTTAATTGTATTTAGGGTAAGAATATTGTTACTTATTAATGGAGGATACGATTAGATTGAATATTATTAACTTATTGAAGCTTTAAAACCTCATTTAAAAATGAGATTAACAAAATCTTAAATTAAATATGAAACCTATTGTAATTTATGAAACGAATTGCATTGCACTACCCCAGCATATCTTCTGGAATAAAGAATTATTATTGTTATCATTATTATTATTAAAAAGCAACTGAAATACTGGTCCTTAGTTACACAGAGACAGTGGTGACACCGGAATTTCATTAGTTCGCAGTCACTCCACGAGTCCCAGTTCATTTTTTACTTTTTCTCTTTCGCACTACGAAGTTGATTGCAGAATTTAAGGATTTGTATTTTTTTTGCGGGAGCACAAACTGAAGGTTTGTGCAATATTGGGGAATTGTAGAGTTGATTGGTGATGTTTGAACAATCATGCATCGTAGGTAAACTCTGCATTTATTAAAAAAGTGTTCTGGGCGGTGTTTATTTGTTTGTTTGTTTTCTTTTAAATTCGAATCTAAAGTTTTATCCGAGCTTGATGAAATTATGCACCCTTGACTTTAAAAACAAGAGGAAGGACACTGTTTACATGCGATTTCCGAAAACCATCACCATCCCCCGTTTCCACCCCTTAAAAAAGATATTTGGTGGTTTTTTGATGAAATTTTGTGCCCTTGACATTCAAAATAAAAGGTAAAACTACTGGTCATGGGATAGGGGTAGGGGTAGGGGTAGGGGTTGGGGTAGGATTAGGGATAATATTAACAAATCTCAAATGAAATGCGAAACAGAAAAAAACACAAGAAAATAGAAAAAAAGGTAACGTCATCTGAGAATCGAACACAAAAACCTCTCTCTTACCGGAACCAGCACTATGAGACCTTATTACTTTTCGTTATTTTTACCGATCATACTTCAATCCAAGAATTACTAATATTATCTTCAATTATTTCTTATAATTGCAAGGTTTTACCCGAATTCATTTGCGATCTAGATAGTGTCTTGGATATTTATTTATATTGGACATTTAACCTTCACAAAACAGCGCCATAGCAATTAACTCTTATTATTATTATTATTCTAGAATTAATATGATTATTCAATGATTTTGTTAAAACATCCATATAAGTATGGTACAATGTTTAATGGATGATTCAAACTTTTTGAAATGGTATTATACCGTAGCTTTGTAAACTTTGTAAATATTGTAAACTTTGTAAACTTTGTAAACTTTGTAAACTTTGTAAACTTTGTAAACTTTGTAAACTTTGTAAACTTTGTAAACTTTGTAAACTTTGTAAACTTTGTAAACTTTTTAAACTTTATAAGCTTTGTAAGCTTTGTAAACTTTGTAAAATTTGTAAACTTTGTAAACTTTGTAAACTTTGTAAACTTTGTAAACTTTGTAAACTTTGAAAACTTTATAAACTTTGTAAACTTTGTAAACTTTGTAAGCTTTATAAACTTTGTAAACTTTGAAAACTTTATAAACTTTGTAAACTTTGTAAACTTTGTAAACTTTGTAAACTTTGTAAACTTTGTAAACTTTGTAAACTTTGAAAACTTTGTAAACTTTGTAAGCTTTGTAAACTTTGTATACTTTGTAAACTTTTTAAACTTTGTAAACTTTGTTTAGCTTATAAATCTAATTTTCATTGATCATTCAATAAGTTATTCTAATAAATAGAAGGTGATATATCAAATGAATTTTTCAAAGGATTACAAAATTACGAAACACGGTTTGGAAGCTATTGAAAAATCAATCATATTGAGATAATAATAGCTAAAAAATACAATCTTACATTAATTGGTATCTAAGTACTGAAGAAATAAAAATAAATATTGAGTATGTAAAGAAGTAAAAAGTTTATACCAGAAAGAGAAATAAACGCTAACAATTATATTGCAACATTGTTTCCAGACCACATCGTATCGTTTCCTTACCCTTTCTAATCAGAATCCTTTTCCACTTCTAGCAGCCCCGAGCAATGCAGGACCCAAGACCCAAACCCGAGACCCGAGACTTCAACCACTTTAAATAATTGATTCCAGGACCGTCTGGAAAACCAAGTTGCCTCCGGAGGTTTTATTTGCTCCCCGCTATCTTCTACCTGAGGGGTACAATTGCATAGCGTACAAGTGGGGTCAAAGGTAGCTTGGAAGCAGGTGGAAAGAACGTGATGTTTTTGTAATCTAACTAATTAGTTAAGTGTTTTTTTTTATGTTTTATTTGTAGAACTCCATTTATGTTTTTATTTTATTATTTAATCTAAATCAAATGCTATTGTCAAATTCTGCAAGTATTTTTTATTTATTTTGATTTGAAGAGTTTTATTCACTATGCAGATTTGTTACTTAATTTTATTTTTTGCTATCGGTAAGACTACTAGAAATTAAAAAATCTAGAGTCAGGGAACATGAACTCAGTTTAATAAAAAATAATTACCATTCCAAGTTCGCTCTGATCATTTATTAAAGACAGGCCATAGCTTCAATATATAAAAAAAAAAAAACTAAGTTTAAAAATTAAAATAGTATTTCACTCAGTGGCGTCAAAACTAATTTATTCAAATCTTAATACACGTATTAAATTGTACAACAAGAAATTTTAAAAATCAACAAAAAAATTAAATGGAAAATAATTTAGTAAACAATTATTTATTGTTTTTGTGTTTATTCGTAGAACTCCATTTAATTTTTTTTTAATTTAAAGTAAATCAAATTTAATAATGTTATTATTAAGATTATTGTGAGATCTGTTTCGGCGTTTAAGACAGTTTTAAAATGACCTTAAACGTCGAAACAGCTGTCACAATAATAAAAAAATAAAAATACTTGCAGAACTTAATAATAACATTGTAAAATTTGTTTTGATAAGCAAAATTATAGCAGCCCGTAAATCACCATTGTTCACCGTGTATCCTTATTATTTTGATTCCTCCCACCATCCCCCCCACTCCAAATTACCACTCCCACTCCCACTACCCTCAGGTATTAATATATAATTATGTCTTTACTTGTTTAATTTAAGTTAGTTTTAAGAACGCTGGTGAATGACACGGATGTATCGAAACCTTTATCAAACTGTTGTTAGGCAACCTTGAGACAACTAATTTACATTACTATATTTACCCCTACCCAATATCAATTTATATGGTGCCTAAAACGATTTATTACCGGTAAAACCGATTTAATGAGAATCCAATTGTGATAATTGATTTTCCATTCTATAAGGTACTTACATTTGGAATCTGTTTTCACAAACATTGAGTTTAATATGTGGAAGTAATCTTTTAATTTAATTAATCTTTGCTTCTGAAACACGTAGATATGTATATATTTATAACGGTGGTGTAAACAATTTATTAATTATATGAAATTACATGTATTATTAAAAATTTTGTATGATAACACATTAAATGTGTAAGCCATAAGAAGAAATTCCATTAAAATTAATGAAAAAATGGTTGGTGTAAATGAGTCACCCTTCATCGCAACGAAAGTTTTCTTTTGCATATTGGCATTCCAAACTTTATGAAAGCTCATGTTGAAAAATTTATCTCGCATTGATAGAATGGACGTTATAATCCCGATCCTTTACCGGACATGCATTGTATGTCGATCTCCTCATTCCTAAGATCTCATTTCAATTGGATTCAGAATACTTCCTTAATTCCTCTGCCAGTTCCATGCCTCAGATCTCCCCTGTGACCTGCTAGCCTCGATTCCTTTGACAGTTTTAATAAACGACTGCAGCATCCAGTTTTGTATTTATTGGAATTCTTGCATTCACCCGTCTGTCAGAATCCTGTTATACTTGATCTTTTTTTCCAATGCGCGCAAACTCATCCACTTGCTGCAATAATCCTTACGGAATTCATCTTCAATATAATTTATTTTATTTATTAGATTACTACGTATGTTAGGAATCATCGTGTAGTGTATATTCGGAATTTATACGAATACACGAATATACGAATTTATACAAAACGTATGCAGGCAATCGCATCTCTGTACGGGGGAAGCGTTGCATGTGATAGGGTAAACAGCGATTTTACGGGTTGGTTTCACCGTGGTTATTCAATCTATACTATGTTTGCAAAAATTGAAAGAGGTGGACTAAAAAGGTGTCTTCCCTGGAAGAATTAGGACAAATTTCGATTAAAATCTAAGTATACTCATTTAGACTACAGTTTTAGTATTCGCTATCTAAGTAAAGTCATGCAGGTATTATAACACTCATAATCAAATAATCCACAATAGAGCAATGAGACAAATAATAAAAAAAAAAAACAAAACCTAGCTATTCAAATCTGGTCACGAAACACGACTAAATGACACGACAAGCAAAAATGCATCAATTCTAAAGGGTGCTCTCTCGTCAGAACGACGCGGAGAAAATTTACCAATCCGCAATGTTGTACCGATTTATTTCGTTTGTTAGTTGTTAACCACCCAGTTGTGCACAGTTAAAAGCATCTCGACACCCGGTCAATTAGACTAAAAGCAGTGCTCTATCGCCACCCACTACAGGCCACTGTTACAGGGTATACTGGTATTTAGGGGGAATGTGTTCTAATACCTTTAGGGATCATATTTCAAGAAACGATTATTTTTTTTGAATCCCCGTCTTTCAACGAATAGAGTAAAATATATACATATATGTCCACCTGTATATATTTATATATATATTCAAAAGATTTATTTTCTGATGTTTTTAATTTGAAATCCGCATAAAATACGAACCTGCTCTCTAATCTCCGATTATGCCACCCACAATATGCCACTTGTATGCATTTTATAATGACTTGGAAAAAATCAAAATATACTTACTACGACAGCTACCTCTCCTCCTCTCCCCCCTACTGTAACGTAAATACTGACCCCGCTTATAAAGGCATCAATTCTATTGTCTACGACTAGATTTGAGGAAATGTCTATGGGATACATCCGACGGAAGAGGGGAGGGAAGACAAGGTGGCGAGACTTGACTTGACAAGGCGGACAGAGCCGGCAGTTTTTTGGAGAGGGAGTTAAATGTTTAATTTGTGCTGTGATTAACATTCGCCAACGAGCTTTTCAACACCAGGATGGTCCTATAATTACGGATGGTGACTTGGAGTGACAAAAATCCAACTGCGCGTGCAGGAGCGCTGGATTTTAAAAAAAACCATGCCAATGATGACCGGGCAATAACGAAGTTTGTACGGAGCGAAAGGTACCATCTTCTCGTATTGTTTATTGGATTCTACGGATGATGTTTGCGGATGGTGTATGGAGGAATCGACAATCATCGGGACAAGCGCGGCCCTCCCTGGTGCAGAAGACGAGATGCCGTCCACAAGAGCCATCCTAAATATTTTAATACATTTCGTTGTGGTTCTAATCCTCCTCTCTACTCTTTTACGGTAACGACAATGTTACAATTAGTTTACCAATAAACCTCATGTTTTATCAATACCAGGGTTTTATTTCTATATCAGGAAATACATTCCGATTCCCGTGCTTCATACATCAATTTCAGCCATGAATCCTGAGAGATAGAGTCGAGCATTTAAACATACTAGGAGTTATGTAGCACTACTCCTACCCCTACCCCTATCCCATTCAAAGCTTCAAACATAAATACCAGGGGTTCAGTGTCAATGGCTAATGTCAACACGAGACACAGCAGATGTTTTATTCTGTTCAATATACTTTCAGATTGTCAATTTTTGCGCCCAATCTTACACTTTTAAAATCTAGCACACCCTTTTTTCTAAAAATCGGTACTAATTTAAACGTCAATAAAATATATGCATGCATTAAAAAAAAAATTAGTACTTTAAATTTTTGAACAAATTATATAAAACAGGTCCAACTTCTCCATGTCAATTTAATTCTCGGTAACACTTTATTCACAGAATATTAAATTTGGTTTTAGGCATGTTATTTTAAAACTCAGTTGCGTTTTTACTGAATGGTTTGAAATCGCACACTCGAAATGCCTGTGTTCGAATTGATAAACGCGTGAAACGCTCGGCCCGTAATCGGGTCTTCCCATCAATGTCCAATCCTGAGCATTTCCCCCTGTTAACTAAAATTCCTCTTATTCAAGAATATCCATTATGATGGCCTGGTTTGAATTATACTGATCCTTTTAGAGGAATTTACAAAATCTATTATTAAGTTCGGGTAAAACCGTATTTATCATCTGTGAAAATTGACAAATTATGATTTTTAGCGGTAAAATTCAAAAGTGACAATAACTTTATAAAAAAATGCATTCTGTACGAAAAACGATGAAAAAATGCTAAATAATTCACATTGCATTTTTTCCGCTCTCTAGTGATAACAGACTTCAATTACATAATAGCGATTAACTAATTAAAATTATTAAAAAAATTTGCAAGCATCACACAAATTAAGAAATACAACACAGTATTACAGTTTTGTTACACTGAGGATTGACTTAATATAATCGTAGCACTTAAATATCTTTACAGATATCCCTATATATCAAGAAGATACACACTCAAATAGACCATCACATTTGTTTAAAAGAAGATATGCACTCAAATAGACCATCATATTTGTTTAACAGACAGTATAAGAAAGAGCAAAACAGAACTAATACATCAAGGAGATATACAATCAAGGAGACTCGTTTAAAAGACAACATAAGAAAGAACAACATAGAACTAATACATCAAGGAGACTCGTTTAAAAGACAACATAAGAAAGAACAACATAGAACTAATACATCAAGGAGATATAAAATCAAGGAGACTCGTTTAAAAGACAACATAAGAAAGAACAACATAGAACTAATACATCAAGGAGATATTCAATCAAGGAGACTCGTTTAAAAGACAACATAAGAAAGAACAACATAGAACTAATACATCAAGGAGATATACAATCAAGGAGACTCGTTTAAAATACAACATAAGAAAGAACAACATAGAACTAATACATCAAGGAGATATACAATCAAGGAGACTCGTTTAAAAGACAACATAAGAAAGAACAACATAGAACTAATACATCAAGGAGATATACAATCAAGGAGATTCGTTTAAAAGACAACATAAGAAAGAACAACATAGAACTAATACATCAAGGGGATATACAATCAAGGAGATTCGTTTAAAAAACAACATAAGAAAGAGCAACATAGAACTAATACAGCAAATATCAAGGAGATATACAATCAAGGAGACCATCATTTTTATTTAAAAGAGAACGAGTAAGAGCAAAATGGCACTACGGCAGTAGATATCAAGAAGATATATAATCAAGAAGACTATCATATTTGTTTAAAAGACAACATAAAAAAGAGCAAAATAGCACTAATACAGCAGTTATCAAGGAGATATACAACCAAGGAGACGGTACTAGAAAATTAATTCGTCCAAAACTAATCAATTTTGTATGTAATACCTATGTACAGTTAAAACTTCTAACTAATGGTTGACAACTTGTAAGACTAATGATGTAAATGGTTAATAAATTATTGTTACCATCAACCCATTAATCAAGGCTGGAAGATTATTTGGAATATATTATTTCAGTCAATGATTAATTGGTATGAAATTATATACAGCATGACATATTATTTAAATTATTGTTCACGGATAGATTGATGACTAGTCTTCTAAAGAAACATGCGGGCCATTATACAGGGTGTCGGGTACTTGATGCAAATAATAATAATAATTGGATGATGAAAAATCACCTCAAGGGCGCTGTACAAATATTACTCCCTATTCTTTATCTAATTATGTACGAACAGATACAGAAAAACATACTTACCTGGCAGGTCGCTTCAGATGAACACAGTTTTATTAGAAAATTCAAGTATAGAGATGATAGTTTTACAGTTGCTATTGTATGATCCTTTTCTATTGATGTTACATTTATTAGAAGATTGGTGGCACAAGAAGACTTGGTATTTATTGAAATATTTTAAATTTTTAGGACTGGAGAATATTTATAAAATGACATTAAAAAGCGTAAGAAACTTTTAATAGATATTAACATTTTTTATTTATTTTGACAGTTTTAGTTATTTACAGTGCTGCGGGCTGTGAACGCATTTGTGCGCCGATCCGTGAATTTTTAAACTTTTTCTATTTAATGACTTTAGGTAAGCACTAACCGGCTAGCCTGGCTAAGCAATTTACGGCTGCATTTCTTCAATTTATGAATACGATTGTCTGAAAAGATGAGTTTTAAATTTAGTAATACTCGAGGTCGTAATAAATGTTCAAAAAATATATTAACTAATGTGAAGGAATTCTTTTCAAAATATATGCGTTTTTTTCAGTATTCACAGAACGTCCGCATTGCGAGAATTTTTTTTTTATTTTGGGAATCTACGATTTCGTAAGAAAAACATTGTAACCGTCCAACGAAAATTCACCAAGTAAAAAAACATTGTTTTTTGAGAGAATGAGACTGAGGATTTTTGCATGGATGCAGGCTTATAGTTTTTGAAAGTTGTTGTTGTCGTTTTTTTTTTAATTAAAGTGCATTTCGTTTTATTTATGTAGACAATATTTTGACTCGCAAAGCTGTGAGTTTATGTCCACGCAAACGATTTCAGTCTGCCATCGGACTGGGATCTTGACTTGGACACTTTTGGTTGTATACTTACGATGTATGCATTGAAACGATGTATTTTTTTATAGTAACTCCACACAGGAGGCCCTGAGGGAAACAATTTCCCTCAAGGCATATCATTTCTATATCATATTTGAGGATGCTGTGTGGAGGGTCTTCTAGAGGATAGGAAGGAGTGAAACTTGGTCCTTGAATAGACCGATGTTGTAGAAGGGAGGGAACAAAAGAGGCCGGCAAATCATTCCACAGCCGAGCTTTTGAACATAAGAACGAGTCGTAGAAGCGACCCGTTCTTATGTGACAATTGTCAAATGTTGGGCGCGCGTTTGGTGTGTTTCCCGACTATTCACCGGTACCGAAGGGATCAATGACGCTAGTTCCTCAGAGCATCTTCCATTAAAATACTGGTAGATCAAGGAGAGCATTCCCACTTGACGTCTGTGTTCTAAAGATTGCAGTCCATTTGTTAAGAGAGGCAAATTTATCAAACGGACCGCCCGTTTCTGCAGAGAGTCAAGTGTTTTTTGCAGATATTTTGTATGTCACCTCACACAGTTCTTATTATATTCGAAAATATTTAAATCCTGTCAAAACAACCTATGTTGAAATCAACAATGAGGCAGTGAAACTTAACCTTAAGTGCAGTCAAATTTCGAAAAATCTCGGTACTGTAATTCATCGTAGTTCACAGTAAATCACCGTAAATCAGCGTAATTCACTGTAATTCACCGTACTTAACCGTAAATCACCGTTATTTACCATAAGTCAACGTATTTCACCGTAATTCACCGTAATTCACCGTAATTTACCATAATTCACCGTAATACACCGTAGTTCACTGTAATTCACGGTAATTCACCGTAAACTTTTCAGAAAATCACCGTAAATCAGCGTCATTTACCCTAATTCACTGTAATTCACCGTAATTTACCATAATTCACCGTAATACACTGTAGTTCACTGTAATTCACGGTAATTCACCGTAAAATTTTCAGAAAATCACCGTAAATCAGCGTCATTTACCCTAATTCACTGTAATTCATCGTAATTCACCGTAATTCACCGTAATTCACATTAAATCACCGTAAATTTTTCGGAAAATCATCGTAAATCAGCGTCTTTCACCGTAATTTACTGTAATTCACCGTTAATCACTGTAGTTCACTGTAATTCACCGTAATTCACCGTAAAATTTTCAGAAAATCACCGTAAATTAACGTAATTCACCGTTAGTGACCGTATTTCACAGTACTTCATCGTAAATCACCGTTATTTACCATAAGTCAACGTATTTCACCGTAAATTTCTCAGAAAATCACCGTAATTCACCGTAATTCACCATATTTCACCGTAATACACCGTAGTTCAGTGTAATTCACCGTAAAATTTTCAGAAAATCACCGTAAATCAGCGTCATTCACCGTAATTCACTGTAATTCAGCGTCATTCACCGTAATTCACTGTAATTCATCGTAATTCACCGTAATTCACCGTTATTTACCAAAAGTGGACGTATTTCACCGTAAATTTCTCAGAAAATCACCGTAATTCACCTTAATTTACCGTAATTCACCGTAAATCACTGTTATTTACCTAATTTACCGTAGTTCACCGTAGTTCACAGTACTTCATCGTAATTTACCGTAATTCACAGTAATTTACCGTTATTCACCGTATATCACCATAAATCAAAGTAATTAACCGAAAATTTCCTTAATTCACCGTAGTACACAGTATTTCACCGAAATTTACCGTAACTCACCGTAAACCACCGTAAATCACCGTAATTCACCGTATTTCACCGTCATTCGCCGTTATTCATCGTAATTCACCTATATCACCATAAATCACCGTAATTCACCATAAATCACCGTTAATTTTTCAGAAAATCATCGTCAATCAGCGTCATTCACTGTAATTCACCGTAATTCACCGTAATTCACCGTAATTAACCGTAATTCACTGTAATTTACCGTAAATCACCGTAATTTACCGTAATTTGCCGTAATTCATCGTAATTCACCTATATCACCATAAACCACCGTCATTCACGGTAAATCACCGTTATTTACCTAATTTACAGTAGTTAACAGTACTTCATCGTAATTTACCGTAATTCACAGTAATTTACCGTTATTCGCCGTAATTCATCGTCATTCACCGTATATCACCATAAATTAGAGTAATTAACCGAAAATTTCCTTAATTTAATTCACCTTAGTATACAGTATTTCACCGAAATTTACCGTAACTCACCGTAAACCACCGTAAATCACCGTAATTCACCGTAATTCACATTAAATCACCGTTAATTATTCAGAAAATCATCGTCAATCAGCGTCATTCACTGTAATTCACCGTTATTTGCAGTAATTCATCGTAAATCACGGTAATTCACCGTAATTTTCCGTAAACTTCTCAGAAATTCACCGTTAATCGCCGTAATTCACAATAATTCACCGTAATACACCGTAGTTCTTTGTAATTTAAGGTAGTTCACCGATATTCACCGTAATTCACCGTAAATCACCGTAAATTTTTCAGAAAATCATCGTAAATCAGCGTCATTCACAGTAGCCTACTGTAAACTGTAAACTACTGTGATTTACGTAAAGTAACTAATTTAACTGTTAACTATTCAGAAAATCACCGTAAATCAGCGCCATTCGCATTAATTCACTGTAATTTACTCTAATTCACCGTAAATTGTCGTAAATCACCGTAATTCACGAAATTTCACCGTTATTCACCGTAACTCACCGTAAACCACCGTAAACATCGTAATTCACCGTAAGTTACCGTAACTTTTACAGAAAATCTTCGTAAATCAGCGTCATTTACCGTAACTTCCTGTAATTCACCGTAATTCGCCGTAAAATTTTCAGAAAATCACCGTAAATCACCGTAATTCACCGTAGTTTAGCTTAAATCACCGTTATTTACCGTAATTCACCGTAGTTTACAGTAATTCATCGTAATTTACCGTAATTCACAGTAATTTACCGTAATTCGCCATAATTCATCGTAATTCACCGTATATCACCATAAATCAGAGTAATTAACCGAAAAATTCCTTAATTTACCGTAATACACAGTATTTCAATGAAATTCACCGTAATTCACCGTAATTTAACGTAAACTTTTCAGAAAATCACAGTAGTTTACTCTAATTCACCGTAAACTATTCAGAAAATCACCGTAAATCAGCGTCATTCATCTAAATTCACTGCAATTCACCGTAATTCTCCGTAATTCACCGTAATTCGCCGTAATTCATCGAAATTAACCGTAAATTACCGTATATCATCGTAATTCACCGTATGTCACCGTTATTTTTCAGATAATCATCTTAAATCAGCCTCATTTACCGTAATTCACTGTAATTCACCGTAATTTACGGTAGTTCACAATAATTCACCGTAATTCAAAGTAATTCACCGTAATTCACCGTAATCTTTTCAGAAATTTACCGTAACTCACCGTAAATCAGCGTTATTCACCGTTTGTCACCGTAATTCACCGTAAATCAGCAGAATTTGACTAATGAATTTCTGTAAATCACCGTAATTCAGCGTAATTCACCGTAAGTCACCGTAATCCACATTGATTCGCCGTAATTCATTGTAATTCACCGTAATTCACCGTAAATCACCCTTAAGTTTTCAGAAAATCATCGTAAATTACCGTATTTCACCGTAAGTCCCCGTAACTTTTTCAGATAATCATCGTAAATAAGCGTCATTCACCGTAATTCACTGTAATTCACCGTAAATTACGGTAGTTCACAGTAATTCACCGTAATTCACTGTAATTCACCGTAATTCACTGTAAACTTTTCAGAAATTTACCGTAACTCACCGTAAATCAGCAGAATTTGAATAATGAATTAGTGTTAATCACAGTCGTTGACTGTAATTCACGGTAATTCACCGTAAACTTTTCAGAAAATCACCGTAAATCAGCGTCATTCACCGTAATTTACAGTAATTCACTGTAATTCACCGTAAATCACCGTAAATCACCCTTAAGTTTTCAGAAAATCATCGTAAATTACCGTATTTCACCGTAAGTCCCCGTAACTTTTTCAGATAATCATCGTAAATAAGCGTCATTCACCGTAATTCACTGTAATTCACCGTAAATTACGGTAGTTCACAGTAATTCACCGTAATTCACTGTAATTCACCGTAATTCACTGTAAACTTTTCAGAAATTTACCGTAACTCACCGTAAATCAGCAGAATTTGAATAATGAATTAGTGTTAATCACAGTCGTTGACTGTAATTCACGGTAATTCACCGTAAACTTTTCAGAAAATCACCGTAAATCAGCGTCATTCACCGTAATTTACAGTAATTCACTGTAATTCACCGTAAATCACCGTAAATTTTTCAGAAAATCTTAGTAAATCAGCGTAAATCGCTGTAATTCACTGAAATTTACAGTAAATTAACGTAAATCACTGTAATTCACCGTAAATTATCGTAATTATCCGTAATTCACGGTATTTCACCGTAATTCACCGTAACTCACCGTAAACCACCGTAAATCAGCAGAATTTGAATAATGAATTACTGTAAATCACCGTAATTCACCGTATGTCAGCAGAATTTTCTGTATTTTACTGTGATTCAACATAATTCCGGTTATTTCACCGTAAACTCACCGTATATCACCATAATTCAGCGTAATTCACCGTAATTCACCGTAAATCCACGTATATCACCGTAATTCGCCGTAATTCATCGTAATTCACTGTAAATCACCGTAACTCACCGTAATTCTCCGTAAATCACCGTAAAATTTTCAGAAAATCATCGTAAATCAGCCTCATTTACCGTAATTCTCAATAATTCACTGTAAATATCCGTAATTCACCGTAATTTAACATTATTGATGACTATGAATTTAACGTAATTGATGAATTTAACGTATTTGATGAATTTGACATAAATGATGACTCTATGAATTGAGCATTATCGATGTCTCTGGATTTAACGTAATTGCTGACTTTATAAATTTATCATTATTGACGACTCTATGAATTTAACATTATTGACGACTCCACGAATTTATATTATCTCAGGGTGTGTGTCAATTTGAAGATAGTTGACAAATGATTCTTTTTGCAATATTTGAGTGATCTTATAACAAAATATTATAAAAAGAACTGGCGCCAAGTCAACCATTGCGACTAAGTAAAAGCAGAGATGGGGATAACTAGAATTCATATAAATCTACAGTAGTGTCGTATCACCAATCTGTCGAGTGAAGTCGCTGTCCAACCCACTCGATCCTTCATCACACCGCACAGCTACCAGTAATAGGGTTCATTGAAGACTGCTGTAGACAGTTTCAGAGATAACCTCTGTTCGTTGACTTCGGCTTCTTCTTCTTTGTATATGGCTGTAACCCCTAATATAGTGCTGCAAACGGGGTGAAAAGTTCAACCGTTACAAAATCTTCTATATCTTTCTTTCTTTCTATTTATATATTTATAAAAAAAGATTATTTGTCTGGCTGTCTCTCCTCGATTTTCATGAAAATTACTGAACTGCTAAAAACTGCTGAATCTTGCTAAAAATTCAACAGTTTGTTCTTTTTAGTGCTGGAAAGGTTTAAAAATTAGTTTGAATGAAATCTAATATGTAAAACTGTTGCTGACGTTTTAAAATTAGAATGAAGAAGCCCATAGATATACCATTCTGGTTAGCCACAGATTACATATTCAAATGAAGAAGGTTTTTTTGAGTAGAAGATTTTCAAATTGGAAAGCCAAAGTAGGTATCTAATTAATAATTTTATTATTTAGATATATTTTGAAAAAAATAATGTTGGGAATGATTTTTTTTTCAAATGAATGTTTATTTCTTTCTTTGTTTAGAGATAGTAGTAGTCACAAGGCATTAATTTTGCTTTCAAATCAACTATGGCACCCAAACGACAAGCAAAAATTAACAACTTTATTACAAATAAAAGCCCGAGCAAGACCGAGTACACATCAGCTGGTTGAATATACAATGATATTTTTTCAAATTTTCCAAGAACGTTGGAGAGCCTACTAAAATAAGATTAAAATTTGTGAATATAAACTATAAATTAATACATCGAAATCTATTAATGTTATTAATTTAAAAAAAAAAATTAATTCGTTAAAGGTAAGATATTAACTGAAACTTAATTTAACCCTGATTTAATTAGCCTCATTAAATTTCATATACCCACGAAAGTTGCTCATTCCAAAATACTGTTTAAATGTAACAACACCAGGACTGAGCATTACAAACATTCGCTTGTACCTAGATTATATTAAGTTAGCAATAAATACGCAGATGTAGCCGATCTATTTAACTGCACGGAAGGTAAGTACAAGAAGGCTGTACTATCATATCTTTTCAATCAATATTAATTTAACTTAAGTTTACTTATATGCTTTATATGTACGCGTATCTCTTACTTTTATATCCTTCATGAACTTTTATACTTTATATACTCTCTGATGTCATTGTACGACCTAATGCCACAATAGTAACTTTTTAAAATTATTTGTTCTATATTCTTATGCTTATATTTAACTGTGACATGTTTATGGTATATTTATACCGTTGATATTAAATAAACAATATTAACAACTCTCAAAATTAAACATAAAACCGAAAAGACACAGGAAAGAAAAAAGGAAACGGTTGCAGCTGGGACACAAACTCAGGACCTCATGGTCTATTCGGACCTTGCGTTCTAAGTTGGGACAAAAAGATTAGTTGAGAATTTCAAATAATGTGACTAACTAACTAAAAATGACGCCGTTTCACCGCAGGGGTAAACAGAGAGGACGGATTGCCAAATAACTCGTTCTTGGCACACTCCTTGCTTCATTTATATTCATACATCGTCTTACATATGCCCTTCTGTTATTCTCACTCTTGACATGGCCCGACTCAAGTATTTGGTTCACTTGATCGTTCCGGGTCTTCCTCAGGCGTCCTCGGCTTCTTCTCCTATTTACATTCGCAACATACATTAACTAATCCTTTCACTCCTTCCTTCGTTCATCAGCTCAACATGCCCAAACCATCTTAGCGTTCATTTTTTAATCTTACTCATTACACTCACATCAGCCTTGCATTCTTTGCGAATCTCAACATTTTATCACACATTCGCCTGAAGGATCTCATTTCTACAGCACTCTATTTTCATTCTTCCTCTGCCAGTTCTATGTATAAGGGTTGGGATCAGCACTCCATCGTGGACTACTATGGAAAGGAAACCATTTTATATTTTCTGCCTTTCAAACACTACGTTGGCATAAACTTTCGTTTATCAGTAAATTCAATTTTTCACATTAAATACAAGTCACCCTGTATACCTACTTGTCAAAGCAATGTAAACACAAATTTACACAGAACCATGATTCTTATTTCTCAGAGATATAAATTATAAATAATGAGATAGCCAAGAATTGTATGAGTTTTATCCTTCTGTTAACGAAATTCATATTTTCCCTGCATTCACTGCGCAAAAATTTATACCAGTAATTTATTAAAAAAAAACATAGTGGAATCCATCAACTCTGACAAAGCGTATAAAACACCCCAGTACAACCACTGAACAGAAAATCCCTAGAAGAATTATATTTGAACGAAAACTGATTGAAAATTGTTAATTTTTCTATTTTGCTTTTCAGTTTCTTGTTATAGTTTCTAGCCCTCTTTAAAATAAACATGTTTTGAGACATTTTTTAAGATTTCGAAATTGCTTTGTGTCCTCAAACCAAATTGAAGGTCCTTCCAATAATGTGGACCCAGTACGTTGAAAGCTCTCTCGCCAAATTTAGCAGCATTCGTACGAGAGGGTTCATCCAGTCTGTTCAACGCATCCGACTTGGCCGACCTGAACGTGAGTTGCCTCTGAGTAAGATTATCCCTCACGCAGAGATCAGTCAAGTATGATGGTGCCAGCCCGTTCAGTGCCTTGTGACAAATTTTAAATTGAACTCTTTCTGTGAGTCGGAGCCAATGTGGATAATCACGCAGAAGAGGAGTGATGTGACACTATTTGGTGGCATCGCATACTAGACGAGCTGCTGTGTTGAATACTCCTTGCAGTCTGTTCAAATGTACATTAGGCAGACCAGCATACAAACTCTTGCAGTAGTCCAGTCTGGAAACTACTAGAGCATTTACCAGAATCTGTTGGAATATGTTAACAATGGCGTGATTGACAAAACCGAACATCTCTTCAAGAACGTATTGTGACACTTCTATCAATTTCAACAGAATTAAGATAAAATTGAGCTTACTTCAGCTTACTTAATTGAGCTTTATTCATATTGAATATGTTTATTTATTTTTATGTTTACAGACCATTATTCGGTTACACAAAATACATAACATGAAATGATATAAAAAAAGAGGTACGGAAAAAGAACAGCAGATACATAATACATGAATGAAGCAATGACAAATATAGGACAAAAATATAAATTTGAAAGAACCTTCAAGACATAGAATGAACAAGATTTTGTAGAGTACATGATTTTAAACACACTAATTATATTTGTCGAAGTTTATTTTCGTAAAGCCTGACAAAAATCATTTAGACTGATACGAAAAATTTCAAGACCCTGGCTTGAGTTAACAAGCGATGGCATTCTGGACAGTGGAGAATGGTACACATAATTAGTAGAGAATAAGTCACCTGCCGTAGCGAGCCACTTGGGGTGACATATGGCAGATATGCTGGTTATCCAATTTTCCAAATTGAAAAAACTTGGCAAACAGACCATTCTAGAAAGAATTTCGATATTTCAATACGTTTGATCAATTATTTATGATAAAAATAAGCTTCATTGGGCACACTGACACGCCTTTGACACACATATCTGTTTATATTTTCATTTACTACACTTGAATATATAGACCTTTCAATTCTATACTTATTCCATAAATGTTTTATAAAAAAAATTATTGAATAAGTAAAGAAACCCCCCCCCCCCTCGTCGTCGCCCAAATTCTATCTTATACCCCCCATTACCTTAGTGAGTAAGCTTAATATAAGATTGCTATCAGCAAGTGCCGCTAGCACATAAAACACAGTTTACAATTCTTTGAAATAAAAATAAATAAAAGCCCTATAGTAGCAATAGGCAGCCCGCTCACTGGGTAGAAAAGATTAGCTCCATATTTATGTACCTCTAACCATAGTTGACACAGGAAGAGGGAGAAGTGTTCCCTGGCATTGTACACAAAATTTTTACATTACGATATAATAATTTCGACTGGTTTTGGAATTACCCTTCCCTCGTCAGGAATATATTAAAACTAAACTACGATATAAACAAATGACAGATAAACTTCCATATTTAGGGTGTTAAAGTAGGAGCCGACCAAAGGTGAAAAGGTTATTAGGATTTTTTTTTTTGTAAGGACAAAGCAATTCACTGGAAAAATATTTACAAGAGGACCATACGATAAATTCACTTTGTTATTCAATATACAAGAAATATTATTCAGGGTTTTTTTTTTATTTCAAGTGGTTCTAATTTTCTATTTTGTTGCTTTTATTATTACAGTAAAGAATTTGAAAGCCTGTATCTTTATTAAAAATATGATCGATTTAAACGAGATGATTGGAAAACTTTAAAAACTCTTCAAAACTACATCCCGTAAAGTAAATATCAGAATCACTGAACACTTGAGAGATGTGTAAATAACAATAATTTCTCTCGAAGCGAGATAAAAATGATATTTATTAAGGCACACAAACACGCCCAAAATACGCTCCTTCCGATATATCTATTCAGTGCAGTACAATGAATAAAAAAATCTTCTTGAAATCGGATCGAAAGTTCGGATTTCTCGAATAATAATTTCGTCTAGAGGTTTTTTCCCAAATTAGAGGGGTAATTTGATTCCTGTAATAAAATCCAAGGATAGGAATGTATTTAAGTGGTTTTTTTACGTTTTTTTTCCGCAAATACGATTTGCCGTCTGGAGTGGTTTTATATTAAATGATATGTACAGGATGTTTCAGGATGTACCCGACAGTTAACCAGCGATTTTTGAGACAATTTGCATTAAAAAAAATTAGATGGCATTTTGTTATCATTTTGCCAATATTTGTTATTTTATTTATTTAACGTTTCGCCACTGGTAAGAACCTAATATACCAGCACGCTTGTACCACGTGGTATACATCGTCCCGTTCGCACTGCATTCAGTGAGGTGTAGTGTGCTAGGATCAGTGGCAACATGCTAACATAGCAAATAAAATTTTTTAATTGATGAATATATATTCAAATTTATTGATTTATATGCCTTAACCCATTCACGACGAAAGTGCCATATGGAACTTGACAAATATAGGCAACAAATGACTCGTTACAAACACAGTTTTACATAGTCTGCAAGCATGTAGGAACACGGTTTTCATTAATTGAGTTCAGTTCGTTTTTGCATGCCGACATGGACAGACGTGTATTTACAGTATTTCAAAAAGAACAATTTTTCAAAATTTCAAAACAAAGAAAATATTTAATCCATTACTTATTTAAGAGAAATCGATTTTTTTGGACAAAACGGTTTATGATCCGTTAATAATGAATTTCTATGACTATTTATGCACAGATTGTTACAATTAAATTATTATTTTGTCAAAACGAGTACTTTTAATTGTGGGTTTTATTTTTGGTTCCATATGGATCTTTCCGCAGACCTCACTATACATAAAACGCGACTTTTCACAGATTTCATTGTTTTTTTCATGCTTTTTAGGAGTTTGACTACTTGAAGACCAGTTGAGGTTACCCACCACTTTCCCGCCCAGTATAAGTAACTTATGGTTACTCCTTCGGGGTGCACGTCAAGGACTCTAATCTTTTAATTAAACGAATCTATAATTTTTAAAGGACTCTAAACCCTTAAGTGTCCCCGCACAGCTTTCGTATAGAAGGAGGTTAGTCACAAACGTACATCAACTTGGTTAGTACAGGTACTGACGACAACAACATATATCTGCTTAAAGACTAATCATGATGAGGTAGTGGATGTGTATTTGGAACTGCCAAATGAGGGTGATATGTCCGAAGCAGCTTCAGCTGATGAAGATTAGGGAGGAATAATTGTCACTAATTCTCGAGGGAAATTGTTTTCTAATTGTCAAATCGGTAAGCATCATCAACACAAAACTATTTTTGTGTTGATAATGCTTAGTTAGGTAACTTATTGTAGTGTTTAGTACCATAGTATAAGAAGCTTTTGAAAAAGTTGCGTTTGTGGTTGCTTGTTGGATGTGCTTTCGGTTCTGAGATCTACTGTTTCTAATATGTGTGTTTGTTGTTATATCTTGTTTTTGTATTTATTAGAGTATAATCGTTTTATCAAAATAATAAGATTGTTGAAGATTTCATCAGTTATCCTTATAGGGATTTTAAGTATAATTTTCATGATTGCTTTTTGTGTTCTAATGAGCAAATTAAGAATATCATCATTAGCACTGCCCTATCCGATAATACCATATTCAAATTCTAATTGTAATGTATCTCAAAAAATTTTGTTGTACTTGTTTAATTGTTCTTGCGGTATATTGTTTATTACAGAATTTTTTGATCACCAGGTACATGTCTGTGTTGTGGCGGTCGGATAGATTTTCATTCTAGACTCATAAATAGAATCGGATAAGTTTATCTAAAACACCATCTAGGATGCAAATATGTTCAAGCAGAACCTTGCAATCATAAAAAAATATGGTAGCTAAAAAGGGGGAATTAATTGAGGATAATTTAAGAAATTCAAAATGGTAATATGAGATCGACAAATATTACCGAATGTAATTCGGTTTCTTTAGTTCAACTGGTAGGGACGTTAGTCCCATCAAGACTGGAGTATTAACGCGTTTCATTATTTTTTTGTTTGTTTTGTGTGTACCACGCAAGAGTCCCAGCTGCTCCCAACCGTCTGGAACCAGTGACAATATGGCATCCCCAACAGGGGTATTTTGTGATGCTGAAGGTAGTGAGGAAGGGAATAAGATGGAGAGAGGAAGGTGGGAAAGCACTTGGCTATTCAGATATCGTAACCAAACACGTCTAAAGCCATTTTAAGCAACGTTTTGATTCTGAATAGTGGTCTTTCACCAGGGCGATACTAAAAGTATCTTCCAATCTGGAACATGCCGCAAATATGCTACATATTATTTTTAATTAATAAATTGTGAAATAACACAAATTCATCAAAAAAAAATAGATGCGCACGACGGGATTCGAACCCCCGACCTCCGGATTCGTAGCCGAGGATCGTAACCACTCAACCACGGAGGCCGTTCATATTGTCATTAGGAATTATTGATATTATCGTCTCCAATGATTAAGATTTTTATTTTTAATAAAAAAAAATGTAACGGAACAAAATGCCGTCTACATTTTTTTTTCGAAACTCAAGAATCGCTAGTTAAAGTCTGCCGGGTAAGTCTTGCTACACCCTGCTTTTGTGATGAAAGGAACTGAAGGGTTCTTAGGTAAAGTCCAAACCAATTTTTCTGAAGGATTGCAATACCATAGCTCTTAAATTACCTCTAATAAATTTATTGGTTTTATTAATATCTAACTAATTGGGTTAGTCAATCAACCCATCGAAAGGTAGGTAATGTATTTTTTTTAAATAAATTGTTTTATTACAATTTCTATTCTTATCCACTGGTCAAAATTCCAAAGTAAACTCAAACCGTAATAATAACAAGGTACTCAACAAATGAAACCCCGAATATCCCGATAACACACACCTTGACCTCAGACGGGCAAAGTCATTTATTGTGCTAAGCAATCAAACTTTACAATTACAATTCTTAAGAGAAGTATGAGATAGTAATAATTGGATTACTTCCATAGCGCCGTTTTCATGGGAAAATCACCTCAAGGGCGCTTAGATAATAGAAATGACGGAATTCAAAAAGGTCTCGGCAGCTCATTAGGTAAAGACGTAAGTCCTCGATAGAATAAAGGTTCTGAGTTTGAGTCTCAGTCGCGACCGTATCTTTCTGTTTTCTTTGTCTTCTTCCATTTCATTTTTTCGTTACGAGTCATTGTTATTTTCATTAATTAATATCAAACGAAGTATAAAGCTTCATAAAGTTAATTTGCAGTATTACCTTCTTAAACCTACCTTATACATTGTGAAACACCATACAAAGTACATCTATTACAATATCACTATGTTACTATACATATATATAACCACGCTTAGAGGGCGCTGTTCGGCCTTCCTTGTCGATGCAGCGCCTCGAATATGTTCGCAGAGGGAAGGGTGCATGGATTCGCTGCTTTGATGCGCAACAGAGTAGCCGGGACGAGTCAGCTCTACCGGAGATCGGAAAACACCCTTGTCCAGGCCATCGCCCAGTGGCAGGGTGCGCCCCTACACCATAGATGGGGAATTTTCCTCAAGCCACCGTAGGATAAGTACAAAATATCACCTTTTTATTTTATTGCTTATTTTATTTCATTTTACTTTTTTTAATATTCTATTTCCACATCATGTGATTTACTCGGATGTATTCTTTTATATGGCAGACAGAGTATTGCACCCACCGCTTTGTTCAGCTGAAATAAATACATTATTATTATTATTATACAAAATGACTATTTAATGTTCTGAAAAAATAACAGAATCGGAAAGTACCGCCCTGGTGAAAGACCACGATTTAGAATCGAAACTTCCCCAGCCTCTTCAGTGTCATAACATACCTCAATTCGGGATTCCATAATCCTACTGCCTTCGGACAGTTCTGGACTCTTCTGCAGTAAATATATATATTTTTTAAATTCTTACCACACTACGACGGAGGCCGCACGTAATAAGACGCCCTCCATGGTCGAGGGGTAAGGCTCTCGACTACTAATCCGAAGGTCGCGGGTTCAAATCCCGACGTGCGCAAGTAAATTTTATTTAATTAATTAATTTCAAAATAATATATGGTGTATTTGCGCACGTTCCAGAGTGGAAGATACTCTCAGTATCGCCCTGGCGAAAGACCACCATTCAGAATTGAAATATTGCTTTAAATGGCTTTTAGCAGTGTTTGGTGACCAGATCTGAATAGCAAGGTATTTCCCCACCTTCCTCTTCCCCTTCTCCTTCCCCTCCCCAATACCTTCAGCCTTACAACATTCCCCAATTGAGGATGCCATAGTATCACTGGCTACAGACGGTTGAGAGCAGTTGGGAATCTTGTGGGGTATTCATATAAAAAAGAATTAAAAAACAATCATTTTTTTGTCTGTTATTTTTTTTTACGAAACGCACGTTTCGTATTAAATTATAAATTTCATAATGTCTTTTATAATGGCCACATATTTTACGAAAGCTTTAACAAAATAACGGTTTTGAAATTTCCTTATATGAAGCAGAAAATTACATGTCAAATTGTAACATTGTGCCAAAGCACAATGAAAAAAATTAAACGATGCCTTTGAAAGTTTTCGTTTTTCAACGGAGCTTAAAGCACAGAGCTTACGCAAATAACAAAAAAGAAATACACAAAGAGAAAAGGTGTTCTACAATGTGGGTTTTTTTGGATTTATTAATGAAATACGTAAGTTCACAGGTATCTGGAATCCACACGTGTGTTAAAAGCACAAATTCTTTAGAAAAAAATGTTAACTAAGCTTTTTAAAGTTTAAAGCTTCATATACTAACTAATTAACTATCACATCGTTTTATTTATTTATTTGTAAGAAACAAACAGCTTTTAATACAAATATTTATATATACAAAGGAAGTTTAACAAAAGTTAAGCTAATAAAGTTTTTTGTGCTAACAGTGGTTAAATACAGATCTTTCATTTATGAAGCTAACAAGACAAAGAAAAACAAAATAAAGTTGGAAGGGCGAGAGGAAGAAGATTCGAACGAGACAGGAGGTGCTATCGATACATTTTATACTCGTTGATCAATTTGTGGTCCACGGTTCGATATTTTGAAAGGGTATTGTGAAGAATGTCGATATTGTGCGTTATATTGCGCACAAATACGAGGAATTGGAGAATTTATCCTAAGGTTGGTCCTAAGTTTTTTTTTTTTTAGTTTAATTTATTCTAAGTTTTCCTGGAGGTTAGGTAGAGATGATAAACCGCTACACAAATCAATATTAGTGGTGGAAGAATGATTATCGATCTGGTGTTTTTATTTAAAATATATTTATAATAAAGTCGACACCGGACAGGAACACACTATTATCATTACCTTCTATTGCAACAATAGTGCAACGGCCGCATAATTTGACACCCCGTTACATAAAATTCAAAACTTTGGTAATCGTTACGTGTTCGAACTGTATCGTGGATACAGTACAAACATGTACCCACGAACTCATTTATCTACCCTGATATGCTCACCGTGAATATTCTCCTGGAAATATATTATTTACCACTAAATATTATACACATATCTCTATCTATTGTAATGATGTATTTAGTAATTGAATTTATGATATATAGAAATATTTAAAACCATTTCCATCTGAAATTATTAGCTTCATTTTATTTTAATGACTTATTTTTCTTTCATCAGACCTAATTTTAATACCTTCAATGTATGTGTAGGAACTAGTCTGTTATGAGTTATTAATTTAATATACTGGCAATATTTCCCAAGTTTCAACACTGACAAGCGCATGAGTGTTCAACCGCCACCCTAACGTCGTAGATGCCTTGAAAGCGAATCGCAATTCGGCTTCGAGTGTATGTAAGAGTTGTATCGTATTTTTTACATACTAAAACCCCGCGATTTAAACCTTCTGGTGCTGACTTGTGTTAAAAGGGGGAAAAGGAGGAAAGACACTTATGACAAGACCTTATTAACAATGACTTTTGTACGATTGCAACATGCACAAATGTAATTCTGCAAATAAACCCAATTTATTCAGAAATATGGATAGAGCTCGGGGTCGTGTCCGTGTGACGATGCTCGGTCTGGGCCTAGTGAGAGGCGGTAATCCGATGGTCCAGGTGAGGTGATGGTCAGAAAGAAACAAGGCGAGTAGAGCAGAAATTGTAGTGTTCTAGAGAGGGCTGTTGCAGGCTAACTGACTAATTTTGGTTTTCGCCGGTTATTTAAAGTTGGCCGCGCGACGTTTAAGATTCGAAACTCGCAGAGATTTTGCGTTCTGCGCATGTCCGACGAAGTACTCTCGTCTCCCTCACACTGCTATCCTGCTCTGAGGTTTTTATTCAGTCATTCATATTTTAAGCGGTCGGCGAGAACACATTTCCCACAGACCGTGCAGTATACATTCAAGAAAGGCAGGGAGTCGGGTCATTTGCAGAGAGCGCATAAAATTTATTTTCCACATACAAATACGTAGCTTAGGAAAGTGCAATATAACAATTTAATATAGCAAAACACCACGAAAAAAAAAATGCGGGAGAGGCGAACACGTCCGACACGGACATTCTTAAATTTTATCTTTAATATTATGTTTGTTCATAAGGGCTCTTTATTTCTTACATATGCTTCACATTACAGTCTCTGCCTTATACTCTATGTTATACTATGTAAAAGGCGAAAAGCGTTAATGATTAAAAAAAAAATTAAAAACTCCGTCTTGGCACATACCCCTTGCTTCATTTATATTCAAGCATAGTCTCATACGTTCACTCGCTCACATCGTCTCACTCTTACGTTATTATGAATTTGATTTTTTTTTAATATTAACCCCACACAGGAGTCATTAGGAAAAATATTTTCTCAAGGGCTATGTCATCTTTGAGGATGCTGTTTGGGGGGTTCTATTTGAGAAGTGGAAGCAGTAAATCTGGGTCTTAAATATACCCATTTTGTATGAAGGAGGAAACACAGAGGCCGGTAAATCGTACAATACCGTATCATACCATTAGAACATGGCCAAAATTTTCAACAGACGCCCGTGCTTTAAAGATTGCAATCTGTTCGCTAAGATAAGGGAACCTATCAAACGGACCTACCGTTTTCGCATAGTCAAAGGTTTTTTCAGGTATTTTGGGGCTCATGGCCAGAGATGACTACCAAAATCAACGGTGGAGCGCACTTGCGATTTGAACAGGGTCACAGCGTACTATTAAAGTATCTGTGGGCCCTATACAATACGCCCAGATTTTGAGAGGCTAACTTGACTGTGGCTTCGATAGTCACTTAAAGTTACACCGAGCATATGAATGGACGGCAGGTTAGGAAAATTGCTTCCGTTGAAGGAGACTAGACATGACCCGAATGAGAATTTGATTAACATGGGCGTCCACAAATTCTTCTACCATTCACTTCTGCATAATATATTCTGCTTATTTTTCTCAAAACGAAGAATTCGCGGCACTCTGGTGGGTAACTTCAAAATGTACGACAAAGTCATAACATGGCAAAAAAGTGTCAGCAAAAAGTGGACAGCAAACGCACTCTAACCCCTTATCAGCTACAACAGTAAACTCCACCTAAAAAATCAAAACTTCTCATTTCCACATCGACAATTCTACCAAAATTAACATACGCATCCCCCATATGGGCTACTTCAAATACAAAAAGGCTAGAATCATTCCAGAATGCATTGCTCCGACGATTTACCAAAAGTCCCTGGTTCGTCAGAAATAGCATAATTAACACGGGCTCGAAAATTCCTCCACTCCAAAAACATATAATAGATTTAGAGAAAACATTTTACTCCAAATTAGAATCGAACCTCTGCCGCTGGACCCCCAGCATCTCCGCCCATATTCGATCTTACACAAAATTCTACTTAAATTTAAGATTGCTATCAGCAAGTGCCGCTAGAACATAAATTAAATAAAAGCCCTACAATAGCAATAGGCAGCCGCTCACTGGGTAGAGAAGATTATCTCCACATTTATGCACCTCTAACTACAGTTGACACAGGGAGAGTGAGAAATGTTCCCTGGCATAAAATCCTTGGCGTGAACAATATAGATTCTCACAGCAAAATAGCTACTGTAAAGTGTTTTGCCCTTCATAACAGCAAATGCCATGTCCAACAGACACCCACAAAGCACGTGTTTGGCTCAATATTTTATAGATTAATATGTGGAGGGTACTATACACCGTGCCTATAATATAATGGAATCGGCTGACGAGAGACAGATTTGCTAACATGATGTGAAAGGTGAACACCGCTGAACACGGAACGAGGATCGCTCAGAACAGATTCTCAGTATTACCATCCGGATTTGTGCAAAATGCTGCCAAGGACTACAGTTTCTCAAGTCAAGTTGCGTTTAATTTAATATTTAAGACTTGAAACAATTTTTCTTTTTCAATTATTTTTTAAATATCACTGCAGTAGACTTTACTTAATTTACTTCTACTTAAAATTCTCGAAATTTGGATTGATTTTCTACTAAAAAAAAGATTGCACAATATCTAATAAAAAGTTTTGTTAAAATTCAAATATGTGTACACATATATTTTGAAAACAAAAATTTATACTTATTAATAAAAAATAAAAATAAAATAATGCAATTACGAATTTTACTCGTTTCCACATTCCTTTGTCAATATTGGTAGTCAAAATCTTCTAAATTACCAACCTCCATGTATTTTTATAGAGACCTGATAGTTATGGTATTTTTAATATATGGTATTTTTATAAATAACATTAAAAAATCTTTAGTAAGTATTAGATTAAGAACAGGAAAAAAATATCTGTAGGTATCATTTCTGCATTCGTGCTGGAACCATACCCGCAGCTACACGCTGTGGTGTATAATGCGCGCCATCTCAGTCGCTCGCGCTATTATCAAAGTTGCCAGAGGGGTAAGGTAATCGGCCGCTGGACCGCCAGTAGGTAGCAAATATTCTTACACGTGGTAAGGCCGCGTTCGTTGATGAATGTGGAGGTTTTTTTATGAAACTAACTCTACTATTATAATTTTTTGACCAGAATACATTAAATTTGTGAACGATAAGAAGAACTTTGCAATAAAATGCATGTATAAAAGTATAAAAAAGGCCATATGTTGGTAAAACGCGTGGGGTAACTGAGTCACCCCTCATGGCAACTGAAGTTTTGTTCTGCATCTTGCCATTAAGTCCTATTTGGTCCCCTTTGAATTAAAGAACACTCTAACAATATATAACGGATTGAGCAGAAATTCTTTAGGTATACAAAATTTAAACTCTAAATTACATTTAAAAATATTAATTATGTAAGTCTGATGAATCAATTGCATCTGATTAAGCTGTCTGACTGGAGAATTATGTCAGAAGTAGTTGTATTATATAGAATCATTAACAACCTAATTGACAGCCCTGCCATCCTTGCCACTATTAAATTAAATATACTGAGGAGAAACACAAGACAAACTGAAACATTTTTCTGCTACGCTTACACAACTGACTCTCAGTATCATTCATTATCCAATAGGATGCATGATCTGTGTAACAAGTTTGGAGGTGTTTTTGATGTATTTGCTGACTCCATTTATACAGTAAAGCGTTATCTATACCAGAACTTCAACGGATCCTAAAATATGTAGTATTGTAGCTTGGGTAATGTAGAGTTAACGATTTGTGTTATAATATTGTATCAGTTTAAAAAAAATTGTTCATTACTTTATGGTTTAGAATCTCTACGTACTTGTAATATGTGATATCTCTTTATATTATGTTGCAAAATCCATGTAAAAGCCCAGAGGGGCGTATAATCAAAATGAAACAAATTAAATTAAGCATGGAACTTAGAAGGTTAAAAGAAAATCGAATAAATTCCGCGATTGATCAATAATACTTTCGCGATCGACGCACTGGCCATCTCTACTATTAGCTATACCAATTTTACTTTATACTTTTATTTGTAGCAAAAAGATTTTTTAATTTTGAATTTGAATACCGATAAAAAGCTGCATAGTTTGAGAACCTCGCACAGTAAAGCCTCCAGTTAAAGCTGTGTGTGCTCAGAGTATTTTCTCTTCTCGTGTTGGCATGGCAACGGGGAACCAAGTATGCTGCACGATGCACAGGCCACGCGACGCCTGCGCGGGGTGGACCTACTGGGGAGAGTGAGAAGATGCTTCTACAGATGGGAAATGAAACTCGATATACCGATAGTTATGAAATTCAAATGAATTTTCGACATATAGAGTGAACTCGAACAGAAGTTCATTGAATTTATTGAAGATTATAAGCCCCATTGTAATATTTAATCATTATATAAAATAATATTAACAAATCTCAAATTAAATGTGAAACAGAAAAAGACATACAAAAAAAAATCATATCTGGGAATCGAACCTACCGGGATAATGCTCTAGTCACTGATCTAACGAAACCTTATCGATATCATACTTCAAATTAAAGTATTACCAATATTATCAATGATTAAATAATACAATGAGGTTTACAAGCTTCAATAATTTTAATGATATGATAAATCACATATAAAACTTATTTCCACTTTTATTAACAATTATATTTACTTAAGGGGAGTGGGATTTCTGGAGTAGGAGTAGGAGTAGGAGTAGTACCAATTTAAAAGGAAACAAAAGGTAATAAAAAATATCATTGTGATATATTTCAATATCAATTTAAAAGGAAACAAAAGTTAATAAAAAATATCATTGTGATATATTTCAATATCAATTTAAAAGGAAACAAAAGTTAATAAAAAATATCATTGTGATATATTTCATTACCAATTTAAAAGGAAACAAAAGTTAATATTTGGCTTTATTTAAGGGGAATGGGATTTCCGGAGTAGGAGTAGGAGTAGGAGTAGTACCAATTTAAAAGGAAACAAAAGGTAATAAAAAATATCATTGTGATATATTTCAATATCAATTTAAAAGGAAACAAAAGTTAATAAAAAATATCATTGTGATATATTTCAATATCAATTTAAAAGGAAACAAAACGTAATAAAAATATCACAATTGCAACTGGGAGTTGAACCCATTGAATATGTACCGGTAGAACTCTGCAATTATGACAAAGATGACAATCAAAAAAGGGAATTAATTAAGGAAAATGTTTATTTTTTTCAAATTAACATCACAGGAGGCCACTAGTAAATCATCTTTCGGGATGCTGTGTGAAGGATATTTTTAAGGAAGGGAAGGAGAGGACTTACTGACTTTGCTATAAGTCTACAAAGAAGAATATTCTTAATTGAATTAAATAATATACTTTGTATTCACCGCTTTATTAATACACAGATATCTGATACATGTTTCGAAGGCAATGCTTTCTTCATCAGGAGTATATAGAATATATTTAATATATTTTTTATACTCCTAATGCAGAAAGCATCGCTTTCGAAGCATGTAGATATCTTTATATTAATAAAGTGTTGAATGCAAAGTATATTGTTTAATTCATTTATTAATAATGACGCCACAAAGTGAATACCAATTGTTTGAAGAAATTATAGAAGAATATTCCGTTTATTGGAATAAATTATTGAAGTATTTTTTAATATTTCTATTTTTGAAACTGATAATTCATGGTGTAATTCCATTATAATAATATAATAAAACACGCATAAATCTTATTTCCACTTTTATTTTATTTCACCGTAACCGGTTTCAGCTTGTTAAAGCCATCTTCAGACTGGTACAAATTAATCTTAATCTACGGTTTATATACACAACATATGGGGCAGGAGGGGTGGGGAGAGACTACAAGGGATTTATTCTATTACATGCGTTTTCTTTATATTTGTTACTAAGTCGTCTTTGACTGCCGACTTTCTAATTATGTTGGGAATAACCAAAAAATATCAAAATGATATTTTTTATTACTATTTCCTTTATAATTCTATATGTTATACCTAATTACCGGAATTTAGGTAAAATGTTCAAAATTGCTTTCAATGTTTTTCAAAGTGCAGGGATGTATTGCATAGAATTTAAAGATTACAGTTTGAGGATTTTTGTCTTTTTAGACTTTTTACATTCCTAATATATAAATATATATTTTATAAGGGTTTCAAAATATTAATTTTTCTACTTACAGAACAACAAATTGCAAGGCTAATAAGATAATTCAGAATATTTTTTATAGTCCTCGCTTGGGGTTCTTGTGTTGAGGCAGACTAGTTTTTTTCATTTATTTAAAAGCTGATTCTTTTACGCTCCTTGAACGTTCTTTTCAAAATGTTGGTTAACTCGTCTTTTTTGATTTCTTTGAAAAATAAATGATTTCGTTTTTAAAATCATTTACCTTTTTCATTTTTTTAATTTCTGCTGGCAGTGAGAGTAGTAGAGAGATAATTATATCTCCTTTGTCCGAAAACAGTTATAAATTTGGATATACCTGTACAATGTCATTCTTGTTAGGTCTTGTGTTGTGAAAGTTACTTTTCTTTGTTTTTTTTTATGTTTAATTAAAAGATTTTTAGGATAGACATTTTGGATGTTTGGGACTCCAAAAGACTTAAAGATTTCTTTTTTGGCGTTCTTATGGGGGCTGTCTTTATAATAATACCCTTGTATAATTAAAAATACCTATATTACATTATTTGAGTTAACAACATGCAGAGTGATATTTAGGGCCCTTGTTAAATGCTAGCCATTAGTACGAACTTTTTTGCTGTCTCATTTTTTTTTAAGACAAACATTCCCAGGTTACGAATTACCTGACAATATTTGGATTCTTACTACTAACATCATTATAAGCGGAATATTTTGTTTGTACAATGATGGAAGACTTAGCTGACAGTGCATTGAACCTGTAACGCCGCAGTGAGAAGGTATTTTTATTTATTTATTTACGGACCAATGTCTAATTACACAAAATACACAACACGAAATGAAATAAACAAGAGCTACAGAAAAATAACAGCACATACATAATTCAAGAATGAAGCAATGACAAAAAGAAGACAAAAATATACATTTGAGAGAACATTTAAGTCAAAGCCTCAACATGGTTTTTAGTAGAGTCCATGATTTTAAACATTCTAAATCATAAACTTAGATTTTTATAAACAATAATTATTAGCCTGAAACACTCATCCAAATTGGAAAAACCTTCCTAGCAAAAATAAATGTGTCCTGCCGGCGACATTTATCTTTGCTCGGAAGGTTTTTTCAATTTGGATGAGTGTTTCAGGCTAATAATTATTGTTTATAAAAATAATTGTTACCCTTTGCGCTATGCACAAAAATCTTGTCTTAAAAACTTTAGTTTATCAATTAATAAATATTTGACAAGTCAAAAACATTTTTCACCAATAAAATGAAGACATAATTTGTCTCGACGCCACCTAGTGAGGGATTTAGCCGTTACAAGCCTTCCTCATACAATAAAGTTGGTTGTTTACAGGTGAAATATAATAAATAAAAAAACCGTAATTATTGAATGAAACACTAGTATATATTGATTAACTTGGCGGGTTTGCGATAAGCCGACGTAGCTCAATGGTAGAGCATCTGACCGGCAATCAGAAGGGTGCAGGTTCGAGTCCTGTCGGCGACATTTATCTTTTCTCGGAAGGTTTTTTCAATTTGGATGAGTGTTTCAGGCTAATAATTATTGTTTATAAAAATAATTGTTACCCTTTGCGCTATGCACAAAAATCTTGTCTTAAAAACTTTAGTTTATCAATTAACATAAACTTAGAGTTCTAATTTCGGAAAACCCTACACACGTCATTAACACTGGTACCAAAAATTTCAAGGCCCTGGCTTGAGTTGACAATTCTCGACATTCTGGACAGTGGGGAATGGCACCCATAATTAGCAGAGTGTTTGCAAGGAATGTTGAATTGAATGAGTTGCAATAAAGAAGGTGAGTCAATAATGCAATTAATAATTTTTAAAATTCAAATAAGATCAAAGTCTTTCCTACGCTTTTCTATTGTAGAAATGCTTATGGTCTGTTCAATTTTAACAAAGGAGTAATCACCTCTTTCTCGCCCTAATCTCCATGCAATTCCACGGGATATCGTCCGACTACTCGACAAACTAAACGCTTTGATCTAGAATCATCAATACCGACAGTCAATTTCGCTGTTTTACTATTTTCTCAGCTGTTTTGCGACCGGCAAACCGAATTTACAGCAATATTATGTGTCGACATGTCCGGACGTGACTTATCTTTGAAACGTAACGATGCGACGTCTATCCGCTGTGAGTATAAACAGAGAAGCGTTCGATTCGTCGAAAACCGGGAAAATAACAAGTAGAGTTTAATATTCAAGTGTAAAAGTAGCTTACATGAAATTGTATAGGGAGGGATTGGTGAAAGAGTTTGTAAGGAAGATAGAGTTTCATAGAAACAAGTTGTAAATAATGATTGAATAAAAAACACTTTTTAAACTCTATCCACTTTTATTTTTGACCGCGACCGGTTTCATGGTTTTCAATCATGGTTTGTTACCCCTGATACCCAAAATTGTATATAACTCATAGTTTAAGAATTAATTGTATTAGTCCGAAGATACGAAGAAACCGGTCACGGTCAAAAATAAAAGTGGAATATAGTTTAAAAAAGTGTCTTTTATTTAATCACTAGCTGATGTCTACCTGGCCTTGTTTGGGTACAATAATCGATTTGACAGCAAAAATAACTATCTAAAAATAAAGAAACATTCATTTGAATATTTTATTTCATTCCACACGTTTATTTTTTTCAAAATATATCTAAATTATGAAGTTCTTAAGTAGGCACCTGCTCGTGTTTTCCATTTGAAAAATATTCGACCCAAAAAAAACTTCTTCTTTTGAATGTGCAATCTGTGGCTAACC
This sequence comes from Halesus radiatus, assembly GCA_022606495.2. Classification (NCBI taxonomy): domain Eukaryota; kingdom Metazoa; phylum Arthropoda; class Insecta; order Trichoptera; family Limnephilidae; genus Halesus; species Halesus radiatus. Next base: position 209,225 of record JAHDVE020006357.1, read on the forward strand.
AGAGTTTTATATATATGGGCTAACCTAAATAAAACATGAGAGGGTTCAATATTTTTCATACTAGTTTTAAAACGTTTTAGCAACAGTTTTACATATTGGATTTCATTCAAACTACTCTCTAAACCTTCCCGGCACTGATAAAAACAAACATACTCGTAACTACCGCAAAATAAAAATAAAATATTATTGCAAAGCAAACATAAAAATATTTTTGAGCCAGCTTTGTATTCATATCGCGTGGAATCAAAAATAAATGTCGACTAGAATTTACTGCCCCTTCTCTGTTTAACGCCCTTTTAATGACCCTATTGCAGACGTGCCCCAATTGGATAGCAAAGGTTAATCGCCTTGGAAATAGCCGACATTTTAGTGTATTGAAAGTAAATAACCCATTTCACCAACTTGGACACTGATCTACTAAATACTCGTAGTCTCACGCGGAATTACTTTATTTGGAACGACGTAACCCATCCTGGCTTACCTTTTGTTAAATAAGTTTTCGTTATATCGCGCCCTTACAACAACATGGTTCCAACTGACATTTCGAACAAAATTGACCTTTACTTTTTCTTGGCACAACTTTTTGTAGTTTATAAACCTAATCATTGTATTTAATATAAAAAAGGATAGAAGCCAAAAACACATGGGAATTTCCAGATAGTGCCTCCAACATAATCATGGAATCGCGAGTTCCTGGTTTTGCCGCCCTCATGAGAACCCAGGTGGCAGGTTTTAGGGGAGGGTAAACAAATCCGTAAATGTCCTCATCATTGAATCCCGCCAGAGTCCAGACTCCAGCATAAAATATGGAGAAATATATTAGCTCCATCATTCTTAAGTACAATAATTCACTAACATCTATTATGTTCTCTTTATATTTCCATGTTTTATGGATATATATAATTTATGTTATTTGTACATACTTTATGAGATGTGTGGGACTGCACTAACCTCCCCACATTCCCCAATAAATAAATGATTACATTATTATTGTTATTAATTGAAGATGATATTTATAGTAATTAAATTGAAATATCGATTAAAACGACGGAGAACAATGGGGTGAGCGCAGATAAGAGCTCAGATCCCAGATAGAATTCAGAATTCCCTTTTTATCTTCTGTGTCTTTTCTGTTATATATTTTAAATGAGATATGTTAATATTATCTTTATTGCTTAAAAGAAAAATACTGTTAGTGCAAGAAATTTTTCTTTTTTTTTCTTTATAACCCGATCAAAATATTGTTCATATTCTACCTATATTCGCAGATAATTATGCAACGAATTTCCATTTATTACACTCAATATCAGTGGCTTGCAGACCATAAAGGCCGAAAAGCTGTACCCACCCTAAGAAAATCTAACCATTAAATACAATAAGAGATTTTTGTTCAAAATACATATATATATATATATATATATATGTGTAGAATGACTTTGCCGGTTTACCCGCGATATGTAGTCCTTAAAAGGAATTTTTAACTCCTGACGTTTCGGACAAATCACACCATCCATCTTCAGAGACCTTATTTCTTGAGTTTTGTTTTGAAGTCAAAACCTGTTGAGAGTAAAGTAGTGAAAAAGGGTTAGTTAATGTCTGGTACTTTATTTTTTTCTAGGCTTATAAAAAGACACTAAAAAAATGCCCGGCAAAAAGAAAGGCTAAGGTGTGTTCTTTTTGCAGTATTTAATTAAATCATTTATGATATTTCTAGGCCATCAAGTTCCAAACCGAAAACAATTGATTTTGCATTACTTTTCATTGCATCGCCTTAAAAAAAACTCAGTAAAAGTAAAACAATCAGATGGAACCCTGTTGCCCTGAATTTAGTTAATTTTCAAAGTAACAATGATCAGTTTTTTAAAAAAAAATTTAACTTCGTTTTTTTGGCTAAATGCTAGTTTTTTTTTGCATTTCTAAATATTGTTGTTCTAATTTTCTGTTTCCCATGTTAACTTTTTTTTAGAAATGTAAACTTTTATAATTTTATCGGGATTCAAACTTCAATATCTCACTTTTATGAAAATGGCAGATGGAACCTTGCTATTCCAAGGGAACTATTTTTTTATTACTCACCCAATCGAACCTTTGTGTTCCTGGAATACTTTAGTTTTAATCAAAATTGTGTGGGTAATACGAAATAGTGCAATTTACCCAAAATTTACTTAGAGTCCGCTCAGTTAGATAGGCAAATACGATTGTCAGTCTTTTGAGAAATAGAAGTCAGCCCTTTTCCATATCTTTCTATCATAAATAATATTGTTTTTCCAGTAAAGTGAGAAGGTTCTCTTAACCTCCATCTTCTTGTCTTTCTTTCCAACCGTAATCCTCCGGACCATAAACCGTAAGAAAGTACTCCAAACTCATCCATCTGAAATATCATTTTTCCACCACACCAATCGTATTTAAACTCTGGTGGAAATATTTCGGTGAACGAAAATCATATATTTGTAAGAGTTCAAATTTTATTTATGTTTTTGAACAAAAGCCTAACTCATTATCAGATAAATCTTCACAAATCCAACACGCTTTTATAGAAATATTAACAACTTCTACGACTTATTATATAGTCGAATTATCATATTTGTTTATGATGGTGTCAGTCACACGGACCTACTGAAAGTAGTAGCGTGTTTAATGTCCTGCATGTTGTAAAATACATAAAAGTAAACAAAATAATTTGAGATGCTAAAGGAGGTGACAGCAGCGCCGCGTAGCGGCGAAGAGGTCACGTTACCGACAACTAGGCACTCAAGTGCTAAAATTGCGCGATTGTCTGGATCAGAATTGAAAATGTTCTAAGCAAATCGCCGCTATGTTTAAATCTGCTAATTGAGATCCTGACATCAAACGCCGTGTTTTTGGTGCATAATACTGATGAAGAATGGTAAATATTTATAGAAACGAAACCAAAAGTAAAAAAAAAATACGTTTTTACAATAATGCATTTTAATACATTTTTAATGTATTTTTAAATAGCATAAATAAGCCTTTTAAAGAAGAATTACGTTTCGTAAAATGGTACTTACCATACTAGCAAGCAATTACTTTTTTTCTGTCGCCAAAGTGTAATTTTCCACCATGCGAATTACGAATTTTACGAATTTGGTTCGTATTCCGACCACACGGACTCTATTCCTTGGAGTCGGTCCTTCGTTTCTTTCGGTCCGCCTGGGTCTGCCGTTCCGCCGAATCTGGTGGAACGACAGGAGTCATCGTTCCACCGTTACTGTGGTGTCACTTATTCCGGAAGGAAAGGTTCTAGGAGTGAGTCCACCGCCTTCGAAATCGGATTCATTGAACTCCGTCCTGCCGGAACGACTCTCCTCTGTGCCGCCGCCTGTCGCTGTACATTGTTTTGTTTACCGTGCCCAAAATATACATAATGTTTACTTACTAATAATGTTTAAAGTAAATAATAATGAATTCGGTAACTTACTTAATGTTTAGATTTTCTCTTGTTAAAACTACGCAAATATTGATATTTTAAAATAATGTGTTTCTCTCAATGACAGCTTACAGCTGTCATCCGATAGAACCGGAACCTCAGTTGAGCGAGATATATTAGCGAGAAGCCTGAAGAAAGGGATACATTTTCCTTAAAAATAATTAGAATAGCCTTCCGGATCTGAATAGAGGCACTTCAGGTACTTTCCCACCTTCCCTTTGCCCATATCCTTCCTCTCCCTATATCTTTCAGCCTCACAACATACCATATGGATGCCATAGTCTCACTGCCTTCGGTTAGCAGTTAATTTCATTTTTAAACTCTGATTTGCTTGGATGCAATCGCCACCTGGTACCTCCTGGTACAATAAACAAATACGAATTGTAATTATTTACTTAATCAAAGATTTTTGATTAAGTAAATATTATTGCGAATTTTATGGAAGCGAACGAAGCATGGTAAACATTTCTGTGATTCAATGAACTAAAACCAATAAACCGGACCGTCGTAATATCTAGATTTTTTTATACGTCTACACAGATTTATTTTGATCCACTGAGCCAAAATCTCTTTATTGATTTTCAGAAAATAACCCACAAAACAACAAAAAAACTATTAGTCGGTAAATATTGGTTATAAAATAATGATAAATATGGGAATAGGATTATAAAATTCTCAAACATGTTGTGGCTGACGCTAACGCTCAGTTCACATTTCAACGTTCAAGTTGACGGCCTCCATGGTCGAGGGGTAAGGCTCTCGACTACGAATCCGAAGGTCGCGGGTTCAAATCCCGGCGTGCGCAAGTAATTTTATTTAATTAATTTGTGTTGTTTCACAATTAATTTATTTAAAAATAATATATAGTATATTTGCGCACGTTCCAGAGTGGAAGATACTCTCAGTATCGCCCTGGTGAAAGACCACCATTCAGAATTGAAAAGTTGCTTGAAATGGCTTTTAGCCGTGTTTGGTGACCAGATCTGAATAGCCAGGTATTTCCCCACCTCCCCCTCCCCTTCCCCTTCTCCTTCCCCTCCCCAATACCTTCAGCCTCACAACATTCCCCAATTGGGAATGCCATAGTCTCACTGGCTCCAGACGGTTGGGAGCAGTTGGGACTCTTGTGCGGTATTCATGTAAAAAAAAAAAAAAAAATTGATAGCTGTACTCGCGTCTGTGATGTGTCTGTGCTGTGCCTACACGGTGTAATGTGAATACTCGAGTCTGTGCCGTTCCTGAAACTGTACTGTTCTGCACTGCGCGGTGCTGATAGATGTGAAGAGACCAACTGTAGCCCGGAACAATTATTAATTATTAGCGTTGTCCCTGATAGGCAGAGGACCTGGGTTCGAGTCCCAGATGCGACTGAAATGTTTTTAGTTTCTCTCCTTTTGTCCGGTTTCATCTTTCATTTAGGTTATGTTAATATTATTTTCTTCAATGATTAAAGCGTATATTAAGTTTGACATTAGTATTTGGTTAAGTATTCAGTTTTGCATACTATACGGAGGAATAGAGTAAACATATAATTGAAACAGTCTGATCTTTAAGTTTAGTTTTGGGTCATAAAAACAGAAGAATTTCATCATCTTGATGAAGCCATCTAAATGCGAACTCAAATTTTATAAGATGGATCCCATTTGCAGTTAACCCAAGTTCAAAAGTATTTACATCGAGAAACGCGCTTTATTGGTTAGTTGTTAATTACTTAATTCGTCATATACTTTTGCAGGATTTTTTAAGGCTACCAGACACTTTTGTTTTTAGAACAATATTTTAACCCCATATTTGGTACTTGCTTCATTAAATAACCACGACGATTATTTGTATTATCTTCAATAGTATGGTATTGTCTGCAAAACTTATATTGTTAATTATTACCCACACTGCTGTATAACTTTTAATACGTATGTCTACATCTTCTTGCCATTGTCCTCCTCGGGTGAGGACCCATTGCATCGACATGGCGCCTCCCGGAATCCCTGTTCTGCGCTACGTCAATGACATCTATCCATAATAGGTACAGTTTCTCCTCACACAGTCCCTGTAGTTGTTTCCCCCACCTATGTCTCCCCTCTGGAATAATATACAGAATTTTCTGTGGAAACGAATCTTTAAGTTGATAAAACCAGTAAATATAGTATTTTAATTATTCCTAATATTATTAAATGGTCATTTATAGTATGAAGAGCTAGTCAGTGGTGCTTCTACTAGTGTGTATCTGTAGCCGCACTGTACTTCTAACTGGCTCTTTTTAAACGTTCCGTTATTCGCCTCATTTGCTAGTTCGAATTCCTTTCCGGCTTAACTGGCGATGTTCCATGTTCCGATCTATAGCTTTGAGGCGTTAGGTTTGGTCATGGTGCCTTCTCCAAGCTTTTAAAGCTTGCGGCATTAAACGGCTTAAACATCATTAACGGAAGGGACCGATAATGGCCACCACTGACTACGTCTAAAAGGGATCGAAATGACGATCTAGTCTCCTTTAATGGAAGCTATCTTCCCAACAAGCCCTCCATTGATATGCTTGGTGTAATCTTAAGTGACCAGATCAAGTATGGGGGCTCCATCGAAGCCAGAAACTGGGTGAATTGCACAGAACACACAATACTTTAATAGTACATAACTGCTGACTCTGTACAAATCGCAAGTGCGCTCCACTGTAGAATTTGGCAGCCATCTCTGGTCGCGAGCCCCAAAATACCTGAAAAACCCCTTGACTCTGTGCAGAAACGGGCGGTCCGTTTGATAGATTCCCCTATCCTATCAAATGGACTGCAATCTTTGGAGCACAAACGTCAAGTGGGAATGCTGTCCTTGTTCTATCGGTATTTTAGTGGAAGATGCTCTGAGGAACTAGCGTCATTGATCTCTTCGGCACCGGTGCATAGTCGGGAAACACGCCAAACGCGCGTCCAACATTTGTACACGGTTAACATTTGTCACATGAAAACGGGTCGCTTCTTGTGGTCTTGTGTTCAACAGCTCGGCTGTGGAATGATCCACCGGCCTCTGTTTTTCCTCCATCCCACAACATGGGTCTCTTCAAGACCCAAGTTCACTCCTTCCTATAATCCAAAAGACCCTCTACACAGCATCCCCAAATATGATATAGGCCTTGAGGCAAATTATTTCCATCGGGGTCTCCTGTGTGGAGTTACCGTAAAAAAAACTACCATTGGCCACCTGCACTCGCAAACTGCGTGGCTTCTGACTAAATAATGGTATTATTTTTTAATTTTCTTAAAAACTCTTATACAGTTCAAGTACTTTGAAGATCTGCTCTACAGAAAAAAAGTATTTACTCTCCTAGGTAAATGTAAGTAGCGAACTAAAATGGCTTAATTTGTCAAAAATAATTAAAAAAAGAAACAACTATAATAATAATAACTGAATCATTACAAAGTCTTAATGATATTAATAAATCATAATTATGCAGGCACCAACCGTAATCCTTGTGGGACACCACAGATTTTTCTAAGGATTTACCTTTTCAAAGAGCCTTTTACCTTTAATGCATAAATACTGTATATTAGTAAATAATTCACCCCTAATTGCGCGCTTTCCAACCCTCCCTTTTATCTTGACGTAGGTTTTACAAGCAAATACAACACTTCGTGGGAAAATTCTAATTCACGGCATGACGAGACACTTAGTTGATATTTCTGTGCGCATTTCAGGGCTATTAGCAACCTCAATTTACTGGAGAAATAATATCAGAGCATGTGTTCACTAAGGTTCTTCGAAAAACATTAAAAAAGGTTAACTGAACCTAATCCAACAAAGATTGTTTCCCTGAGAATTGATCACGATGAAGAAATTTACGGGTCTATGGATGGGAAAGAGACACAGAGAAAACATATTATGAGATTGACTGAAGAGAAGTGAGCCTTTTGCTGGTTGAATATAAAAATAATATCAGAGCATTTTTTCACTAAGGTTCTTAGAAAATGCAGGTTAACCTAAGCTAATTTAACAAAGATTGTTTCCTTGCGAATATTATGACGATTAAGAGCATCGTTGTCACGATGGGGAAGAGAAACAAATGTTACGCACACATGAAAAAGGCTGAATAAAAGCTTCAGTCCATATTGATAAATAAACGGAATCGATATGTCTACCTGTTGATATTTGTTCATCCATATCGTTAGCGATTAACACTCCGACGCTGCTTATAGTTATCGGCTAAAACTTCATCTTACGATGGCAATACTGACATATTCTATATATGAAATAACGTGCTGTTTGGCGTTGTGGAACGTAAAAAAAAAAGATCAATTTTTTTTTTAAACCGTTTTGATTAATACGAGTATATTGCTTTGGCCATTTACTGATTGTTTTTTACCAAAATCTGTCTCCACTCTTTTAAAACAAGTCATCATTTTAGATTACACGAAAATTACAAAATAAAATTATGTTTATCGACATAGAGACAACATAATCTAAGATCCAGAGAGCCGTGTTAAACTTAGCAGCTTTTAGTCGATGACAACTGTCAAATTTAAGTCAAAGTTAGCAAAAGTCGACTAATTACCGATAGATTTATAGACTTCATGTGCACTCTCGTAGAGTTGTTAAAAGTATTATTTCGAATAACGAATCTTCTAAAATATTTATCCTTCTTCTGCATCCTTACAGTTATCTGATAAAGCATTAGCAGCATATTTAGCATTCACAAACATGACTTGCGAGGCTGTTATAAAAGGTTTAGCTTCACCTTATACCTTAATTCCCGTACCTTTCCCGTTCTATCCCGTGCATGTACGCACACGGTCTACGTGTGTACACGGCACAACTACTGTATATTAGGGTGTGCCGTCAATGGTCAGAGGCTAGTAGTTTTTAAATGGCGTTCTCTAGTAAGTTTGAAATGTGGGTATGACACAGCGCCCTTGAGGTGATTTTTCACAAAAGGGGCGCTATACAAATCATCCAATTATTATTATTATAGATTGTAACCCATTTTTTTAAGTTTTGGATTCAAAATTGTTTAAATATGAGATCATTCTGATGAAACCCTAAATTAACCCTAACCTAAGCGCACTTGAAGTGAAATAACACAAAACTTCGCTATATAGATGCTTTATTATTATTATCAAGTGAATAATTCGTCACTTTCATTACGTACGAACATTGAAAATACGCATTTTCATTATAAAATAAATGATTTAGTGATTTGGGGGGTTGGCATAGGTACCGCCACACCGGTAACGTTTCATTGAATAACCAGCACCCCTGCCATAGTCACCTCAAGTGGTTCGCTACGATGGGTGACTGAGCAGGGCTGCCCGGGTGCATGGGGTGGTGGGCCGGATTGGAAGAGGTCGGTTGAAGGAGACTCTTAGATCTCTGCAGCCGTACTCTCTCAACCAATCGCCTTGAAGTGAAAGGGGTGGATTAATACGTCCGTTACTCTTAGACACATTTCCGAAACATTAGATTTCTACCCACCCCTCATATATTTTTCCTTCCTTGAACAACCTCGCCATTCCTTCTATAAAAATATCTTTCACGCAGCATTCCCCGAGGAGACATAGACCCTGAGGGAAAATGTTTTTTTCAGGCCCTTTTGCCTGGAGTCGATGAGTCGATGTCTAAGAACGAGCGTTTTTAATAAAAATGGCAGAATTTTCGATTCATTACTAAAAAACGCTCAAATATGCAACATATCTTTATGTATAAAAATCAATGAGTTTGTTTGTTTGTCCTCGATCTTCTCAAAAATCGTTGTACCGGTTTCGCTGAAAATAGCACAGTTTGTTTTTATTAGTGCCGGGAAGGTTTAGAAAGTAATTTGAATGAAATCCAACATGTAAAATTGTTGCTACAACGTTATAAAAATAGTATGAACAACATTAACCCGCCTTGTTTTATTTAGATTAGCCCATAGATATAACACTCTGGTTAGCCACAGATTGCACATTCAAAAGAAGAAGGTTTTTTTGGGTAGAATATTTTCAAAATACCTACTTAGAACTTTATGATTTAGATATATTTAGAAAAAATAAACGCTTGGAATGAAATAAAATATTCTAATGAATCTTTCTTTATTTGGAGATATTTACTTTCGCTGTCAAATCAATTATTGTACCCGAGCAAGGCCAGGTAGACATCAGCTAGTAATGGAATAAATATCACGTGAAATAAAATTCACGTACTAGAATTACACAAAATGAAATTACGAACGTTTGAAATATTTGTTTTTAAAGGTTTATATTTTTAGAATGTTCAAATTGAGTGCTATACAAGTTTCGTTTTCGAAAACAAAAAAAATCTAGGTTTTGTTGGTTGTATTATTTTAGGGAAAAATTAATAGGGTTTGTACGTGAACTCTCTAGTGATGTAAAAAAATTCCCAAAAGAAATCTTAAGGTCCACCCTAACGAAAAAGGTCAACGTGTATACACGTTAGAACTGCTAACTCCAGTACAGGGTACACACTGTGGGTAATTAAGGGTGGTTAGATCTATGTACACACGTCCGGGGAACACCTTTGCGGGGAGAGGATGTGAATTATGAAGGTGAGTTAATGCCTGAAAGTCACTATCTTGAGGGTTATCTAGTTTAGGTGTTTGCTAATTTATGAATGTTCTTGGTGCCAGGAGATGGTTTGCGAAAACAGGAACAATAGAAAATTTAAATGCATATTTAAAAACAATATATGTATTTCATTAAGGGCCAGCACTATGTAATCATTATAAAGATAGCTGCGAATAATATGGGTAAAAAAATTGGAGAATAAAATTGACAAATCTTGAAATTGAGATATGATATCGATGAAGATGACATAAATTGAACTAGTCTCATTAGCTAAGTTGGTTAAGCGGTTGCCCCGGATACGCAGAGGTCCTGGGTTCAAGTCCCAGATGCGACTGAAATCTTTTTTATTTTCTGTCGTTTTTTTTCCGTTTTCATGTTTCATTTAGGTTATGTTAATATTATTTTCAACAATGATTAAATGAATATTTAATTTAAAATATATAGGTGGTTTGGGCATGTAGAGCGAATGAACGATGAAAATGGTGTAAGGAGAATATATGACGCGAATGTGAATGGAAGAAGAAGCAGGGGACGCCCCATGGCACGAATAAGTGAATCAAATACTTGAGTCAGGTCGTGTCAGAAGTCGGAATAATAAAGGAGAATGTATGAGACCATGTATGAATGTGAATGAAGCAAGAAGTGTATGCCAAGATCGAGTTGTTTGGTAGTCCGTCATCTCTGCCTACCCCTGCGGGAAAACGGCGTGATGGTTAGTTAGTTAGTTAAAAAATAACAGGTAAGTAAGATTTTAGAATAATTTCTTCAAACGATTCGTATTCATTTTGTGGTGTTTTTTTATTTATTTTTTTATTCCTGATAAAGAAAGCATCGCTTTCGAAACATGTAGATATCTGTCTATAGTAATAAAGTGAGTGCAAATGGTATTCACTGTGTGGTGTCATTATTAATTAATTTATTAATTAATTAAAAAATATACTTTGTTTACACCACTATATATGTAAACATCTCCATGAAATATGTATTCATGTATTCCTGATGATGAGAGCATTGCTGTCGAAACATATAGATGCTTATGTATATTTATAAAGTGGTGTAAATGAAGTATTTTTTTTATTTAATTAAGAAATGATATTGTTTAATTATTAATTACTTTATTGAGATTTAAAAACCTCATTGTAATATTTAATCATTGTAGAAAATATTATTAACATAACCCGAATGAAACATGAAAACGGAAAAAACGACATAAAATAATAATATGGGATTAAAAATTGAGAATAAAATTTACAAAATCTTAAATTTGAAATATGACATCGATGAAGATGACATGAATTGAACTGGTCTTATTACCTAAGTTGGTTAAGCGGTTGCCCCGGATAGGCAGAGGTCCTGGGTTAGAGTCCCAGATGCGACTGAAATCTTTTTATTTTCTGTCGTTTTTTCCGTTTTCATGTTTCATTTGGGTTATGTTAATATTATTTTCTACATTGATTTTATATTGTTCAATTTATTTAAGATTTTAGTAGTTTGAGATTCCTTTCCAAGAATCTCTGTAGGTACAGCAATTCTATTGTTCAGATACGAGTTGAGTTCTGAGTATGTAAATTTTGGGAGGGTTTAGTCGACAGGTGGGTAAGTTACCCACCCATTAGTACTGTCTGTATGGAACTATATATACATTATTGTATGTCTGACCCGATTGTCAGAACAGGGTACAAACGGCTTTGATGTCTTTGACAGCTTTGGTTGCTTTGATAACTTTGACCGGTCTATATGCTTTACACCTTAGCTCACCTGATATTTTAATAACAGACGAATCATTGTCTGGTTCTTGGAATTATGGCAGATGGCTATTATATGAGAATATTATCGTGTAAGCTGTACGTATTTATTTTTAATAATTAATTTTTTTGGAAGAATTTATTAAAGCTTATAACTCTCAGAATGAAACATGAAAACGAAAAGATACAAAAAATAAAAAGGATTTTTAAAAGAATATTATTACCGCACAAGAATTTCAACTGCTCCCAACCGTCTGGAGCCAATGAGACTATGGCATCCCCAATTGGGGAATGTTGTGAGGCTGAAGTTATTGGGGAGGGGAAGTAGAAGGTGGAGAGGAAGGTGGGGAGATTCTTGGCTATTCAGATCTGGTCACCAAACATGGCTAAAAGCCATTTCAAGAAACGTTTCAATTCTGAATGGCGGTCTTTCACCAGGGCGATAATGAGAGTATCTTCCACTCTGGAACGTGGGCAAATATACTATATATTATTTTTAAATTAATTAATTGTGAAACAGTACAAATGAATTAAATAAAATTTACTTGCGCACGCCGGATTTGAACCCACGACCTTCGGATTCGTAGTCGAGAGCCTTACCCCTCGACCATGGAGGCCGTCGAAAGATAACGATGGCAGCTGGGAATTGATCCCAGGACCTCGTGGTCTATCCGGGACCTTGTGCTCTAATCCACCGAGGTACGGCTACCCCATTATATGGGATTGAATTAAAGTATTTTTTTTAAGAATGACAAACATTCCCGGGTTACAAATAACCTGACAATATTTGGAAATTGCCTACTACCATCACAGTAATCGGAAGATGTTGCTAGTGTCGTGATGGAGGATTTTGCCAGCCGACCAATTGAACGCACGACGCCTGGGCAGACCCAGACGCGATGCCAAGTCAACCACTGACTGGTCAAATAAGTCGGATACGTACGAGAAAAATATGGACTTTCGAAAATTAATGTCTGCTCGAGAAATTAATGTTGTGTTTTGAAAACGTTTCATCAATTATACAAGCAAGATAAAACTTATCTCAATTGCATGCAAACCCGCTACAGTATATGTATTTCTATCGGTTCATCGCTTCAGTGGTTTCCAGTATCTACCTACATACTAAAAACACTTAAATATTAAACTTATAGAAAAGTCAATAGATGTCCCGTGTAAATCAAACTCTGTATCAAGGTTATCAAAGACGCTATCAAGATTGAAAACGTATTCGGGTATAACTTTGTAAATTTCCAAAAAGATACTAAACAAAAATATGGAAATCTATTTATGAGAGTATTGGTAATTCTAAAATTGAAATAAGGGTCGACAAAAATGAGTGTTATCCAGGTAAGACGGGGATCTGGGATCGATTCTCAGATGCGACCGTTACCTTTTTATTTTCTGTTTCTCGTATATGTCATTGAGATTTGTTAAAATTGACGAAAATCGTATTTAATAATGATCATAAAGTTCTGCGAGTATTTTAGTTTCTTGTTATTGTGACAGCTGATTCGGCGATCAAAGCCATTTTTAAACTGTGGTTTGAACACATTGAGACGACTTAATTACTTAATTTTATTTATACCCACCCAATTTGAATTTTTATGATGTTTCAAATGATTTCTCAATGTTTTCAGTAAAAACCGATTTACTGAGAAAATAATTGTGATACTTAAAATCTTCTTTTTTTACAGTAACTCCACAAAGGAGACCCTGAGGGGAATAATTTCCATAAACGCCTATATCATCTTTGGGAATGCTGTGTGGTCTTTTAGAGGATAGGAAGGAGTGAACTTGGGTCTTGAAGAGACCCATGTTATAGGATGGAGGAAACACAGAGGGCGGCAGATCATTCCACAGCCGAGCTGTTGAACACAGAACGAGTCGTATAAGCGACCCGTTCTCATGTGACAAATGTCAACCGTGTGCAAAATGTTGGACTGCGTTGTTTCCCTGTGAGGTACTTACAGTTGATGTACTGTGAGGTACTTTCTCTGGTTTTAGTGATGGTTATTTTTCTGAATTGTTTTATAATGACGTGAATGCTATTAAGGCGATGAATTTAAATGTGTGTCGTAAATCAGTGCATTATTTGAAAGAATTACATTTCCACAAAAAAATAGACAATTTTGGTCACTTGTAATATTAAAAAAAAATAAAATTGTAATAGCAGATCTTAATAATAACATATTAAATTTGATTTAATTTAAAATACAAAAAAGGATTTCTACAAATTAAACAAAATAAAAAAATAATAGAGTTTTGTTAATATTATCTTTTAAAATAATAAAATATTAATTGACCTTCACATTACAGAAATTGTTCACCTTAATTATTTTTTTAATATAAATTTTCCAATCTCATCTCTGCTACACAGAGAAAGGTGACATTCCGGTAATTGGCATACCTTTACACGAGTTATGTCCCTTTCTTACCTCCAATTAGCGCACCTGGGCCCGCGCACTACTTACCTATTTACCGTGCCCCTTTGTCTTGCTCGTGTTGCCTTCCTAATAAGTAATAATATCACGTCACCGACAATAAGTGGCTGTCTGCCGTACAACGTAAAGTTTTCCAGGTAACGTAAATCGTGTAACGTAGTGCTACAGAACCGGTGTACTGCGATATCTCTACAAATAAAAATTAATGTTTACCTGCCTGTCCTCGATTTTCTAGAAAGTTAAATAACTAACTAAACATCAAGCCGTTTCGCCGCAGGGGTAGGCAGAACGGACGGATCGCCACACAACTCGATTTTGACATACACTTCTTGCTTCATTCACATTCATACATCGTTTCATGCATTCTCTTCCATTATTCCGACTTCTGACATGGCCAGACCTGTATTTGGTGCCAATATACAACTCCAATGAAAAATATAATTACTTTATAAATATGTATTCATAAATATCAGCAAAAGCCGATTCTGAATATATAACTTGTGTTAATAATACGTATAAATTGTTATTTAAAAGTGCATCAAAAATCATCTTATCAAAACACCTTGTTACGTTGGTACCATTGAATTCAGAACATCTAACGTCACGTGCGCATTCTGTTTTTGGATTTGTATGGAAATATTTACTTTTCCATTTTGTTTTGTATTTTAAATACGTTCTTTTTTTTTTTTGCGAAATTTAAACTTAATTTGAGTGACTTTAAGCTCCATAACTGTTGTTCAATTTATAAAAAAAACTATTATTAATGAAAAAAATTAGAGTTTTCATGAGAAAACCAATTATCAATACGGAAATTATGATAATGTTAGTGCTCAGTACTATTATTATTCTTCGAGTAAAGTTTCTAAAAAGGTTCATAATTTTGTAACTTATGTTTAGTGATGGTTTACCATGAATAGAATATAAAATTATGTGCAGTAAAGCTCAACCTTATTTTGATGTTTGAAATTCTAACCGCAAAAACTTATCAATACTGACGGGCCATAAGATTTGGAGGGTTTTGGCGAGCTTTGAAAAATTTTAACTTTGAAAATTATTTTAACTATGAAAACTAACTTTAGAAAAAAAAACGAAATATACTGCTATTTAAGTTTGAACGTCATTATTAATATTTTTTTTATTATTTTAAATGGACTGGATTTCCTTATTCAGAGTCGTGTGACTGTCCATCCCCTATGCCTACCGCTGCTAGGAAATGGTATAACGATTTGTTTCCTATTTTTAAAGCGAGGCAAACTATATAATTCTCGGCCACAAAGTAATTTGATGGTCAGTTTACCGCAGACTTCTAGGAGAAAAAGGTTGTGAAGCCCTTGCGTAATGCGATCCGATGGTCTCCCGACTCAGAAGGTTCGTGTCCGTACCGCCTACCCGGCATATTGAAATGATACACTCCATGGGCTAATGGCTAATAAAGCACAGAACCTGTTCAACACGAGGATCTACACCACATTTACACGCTACCTGCTCATACAGGAGTATGTTTACCTGGAAGACTGATTAGCTTGAAGTCAAGGTGCAAAGTTGAGATAACTTCTTGTGTAAGACTTTAATCAGTCTTGGAACCTGTACCTTTACCAAGAGTATATAATCGGGGTAGGCAGTCGAGCGCACCACCACTTTCCGAAACGTTTCAAGTTCTATGCAGATCTACCAGCACCGCGCAGAGCAGAACAGTACAGCACAGACGCGAGTATTCACATTACACCGTGCAGTACAGCACAGACGCGAGTGAGACTGACAACTGAACTACCAACTGAGAGTTAGCGTTCGCCACAATATGTTTAAGAATTTTATAATCCTATTCCCATATGTATTATTATTTTATAACCTATATTCCCTGGTCAATTCAATCAATTTATCGTTATCCATCTTTTTGGTTCTAGTAATATGTGCGTCTAATGACGCAAACTGAAGTCACCGGCGGCAACCAGTAACGTCAAAATATTCTAGCCAACAATTTCGGCATGTGTGGATACGTTACGCTTACGTACGCTGCAACATTTAAATATATAAATAAACGATATTCTTGGTCCAATACAATACCTTAAAAGAAAAGAGGAGTTATTGTGTCTGATAAGGGAGCCACGGTTCTTAATTTGGAATTTACACAATATTTAATTTAATTCTATTTATAAAATATTTCGAATGAAATATTTACTCATGTAAGATTTTTTTAAAGAAAAGTTTAATTTTATTAAATGGTTCTGTTTGGTCATTAATACAAAGCATTTAAATGGGGAGGTTATTGTAATTATGACTTGATAAATATAATATTTTTGCATTTGAGTTGTTTTAAAATTAGGTGTTATGAATTGATTTCCATTTTTCCATAACTTTGTAATATTCCAGTTTTCATGTTTCATTTAGGTTATGTTAATATTATTTTCTACAATGGTTAGTCAGTTATTTATTAATCATAATAACTGCGGTCTTAGTTTCCCTCAACTCTGATACGGATCGTGTGTGAAAACGTATTATTAAATGATAGCGGTTCCACACAAAGGCGAAGTTAGTTTCGGGATGAACGGGAACGACAAATAATTATAACATTTTGAAACTATCTTTGCGTAGCTTAACGGAAAATGTATTTGTCTTAGATATATTAATTATAATTCTGCAACTACATAGTTCAAACTAACTTGCCAGGTATTCAAAATACTGCTTTCTATGATTTTATTATAAACTAGCTGAATTACCTCGGAGTTATTAATAGTAAGGACTAAGGTTATAGATTCCCTACCCCTACTACTATCCCTACTCCTACCCCTATTCCAAATTTTACCCCCACCCAGTAATTTTTATTTTATAAGTGTGTAAAATTTCATATTGAAGTACTATAATTTGGCTTTAAGAATGAGAAAAGGGGTGCAGGTGGTTTTGAGGAATATTGTGTAGACAGTGGCATTCCTCTTGTTTTGTAGGTAAGGTTTGCAAAATTTCATCAAGCTAGGAATAAAACTGTTGGTTTGTATACAAAAAAAGCACACCGTCCGCCCGGGACATTTTTCTTCACATCATAGAAGATTAGCTGAAGTAGACCAGATCTGAATAGCCTGGTATTTCCGCACCTTTCTCTTCCCCTTCTATTTCCCCTCCCCAATACCTTCAGCCTCACGACATTCCTCAATTGGGAATGCCATAGTCTCACTGGCTCCATACGGTTGGGAGCACTTGAGACTACTGCGGTATTCATATAAGAAAATTACCTTTTCGCTGCTACGCGGTGCTCATATCACCTCGTATAAAATCGGTAGTCGCTATTTGTTGATTGTTTCGGTTCGTGTCATTGATTTGATCGGCAAGTAAGACATTTCATTCGTTACTAACTTCGTAGTTTCAGCAGCTCCATGTGACTGTCTACAAGCGGATTCAACAGATAGATTTTTGAAAAACAAGACCCAGGTATCGAAAAACACTGATAATATTATATATATATTTTTATTAAATATATATAGATATAAAATATTTAATAATACAGATATATCTTAATAGCTAATTACAACGAAAGTAACAATTTATTTAACAAAAAGTGCCCAACTCAATAGAAAAAAAAATTCTCGTTTTAGAGTTGGGGAGCAGCGCCATCTAGCAACAGTGGTGGTAAATATGGAAATAAAAGTATATCAAGAATGTAATAAAGATACAGTTTGTGTTGTTGTACAAGATAGTTACTACAAAGTAGATGTATATCTACGTACTTCGTACTCCGTAGGACTTCGATAGTGTGAATGTAGACATATTCAAACAACAGAACACATCCTAGGCACATCTGTGCTGAACCACGAGACTCCCGATATCGTCGACTGGCCGAATAACCTCAGTATTCCACCAATTCTCCTCCACCTCGAAGAAGAAGCAGAAAAAGAAAACCTTTCTTAAGGAACAACGTTGGCATATAATTTCAACACAAAACTATGTGCAAATTATATGTCGTCAGAGCTCACCGAAATTTGATTTGGTAAAATAAACTGTTTTTCCGCTTTACTGTTAAGATTTTGCCATCGACATCCATTTACACACTATATATACACAATATGGCAATCAATTCATTAGCTACGTTGGAGTCAATTTATATAATTACCTTCCAGACAAAATTGATAAAGAAAAAATTCAAGGTATTTTTAAAAAGAATTTGTTCTTTAAGAAATTAACTGAACAAAACAATTAAAATTTATAAATCTGTAATCCACCTATTTAGGTAATCATTCTATTTAAATATGTAAAAATGTCATTTTCTTTCTCCTCGCATAAAAAAAGTCGTTTTACCTAAATTATGTAAAAAAAATTTCCCCCCATCTATCCATTGGTAAAATTGACTTCTCCATTTGCAAGAAATCGATATTTTTATGAACTCATAACACTTAAATTTTCAATAATGGTTTTAAATTTATTCTAACGACTTAATGAATAGAATCAAGTCGGAATTATCAAAATTCATTGGAATGAATTTGTACATATGTAGAGATCAAGGGAGACATTCAACTTTTAACATAATTGTCGAATAAATTCTTTCAAAAGTTTTACTATGTGTATTTATTTTTCATATCCCTAAGAAACATTTATTTTCTAAGAAACATAATCAATATATACTCGTATTATAAAAGAAAGTCCAAAAAAAAGTGCCGCCAGCAAAAACTGAGAAACTAGTCCCGGTACGATCAAGGGAGTTATATGGTAATGTAGATCTCTATACCTCCTCCAGGACGAGTGTTCCCGTTTTTAAATAAAGGGCGTGCTTTTGAAGATATAAGGGCTGGAAGTTTCGCACTGTAGAAATTTCAAGAACAGTCTTCCGGAAAGTTCTAGAAGGTTCGATAAAGCTGTAGAAAGTTCTAGAAGGAGTGGCGGAGAATGTCTACTTATATGTACTTTTCTTGGCGGTGAGTCTAGGAGGTTCTGGATAGTTCGCAAATGCTTTAGAAAATTGTGGAAGGAGAAGGTTCTAGAAGCTTTCAGAAATAAGCGGCGGTGTGTGTCGGTGAACCTAGAAGGTTCCGGAAAGTTCTAGAAGGTTCGATAAAGCTATAGAAAGTTGTGGAAGGAGTGGCGGAGTTTGTTGGTGAGCCAAGAAAGTTCCAGAATGTTCTGGATGGTTCGCCAATGCTCTAGGAAGTTATGGAAGGAGAAAGTTCTAGAAGCTTTTATAAATGAATGGCAGAGTGTGGCGGTTAGTCTAGAAGGTTCTGGAAAGTTCTAAAAGGTTCGATAATCTTAATTTGAATCAATGTATATTATGAAAAAAAGTATTCGAGAGCATTCCACCACATTGCAGAACATTCTGGAACATTCTTGAATGTTGTGGAATGTTCGGGAACAGGGAATCAGGAACATCATTATAGAACATTCCAGAACACTTTTGAATGTTGTCCTGAGCGTAGCCGGGTACCCCAGCTAGTTATAATATAAACCAAAGAGAAGAGAATCAACAGAGGTGCTTCAACAGGTGAGGAGAAGCAGCCACATTCAACAGGGTGAGTGGTGAGCCTGGTGGCATGTCTTTTTTAATGATTTGCCAATAGATAAATCTCAACATTATGCAGACAACTCGCATTGCACCGCAAAGTATTAGTATTTACTCTCTGAAAAGCAAATTTGCTAATGATCAACTTGTCTTTTTTTCAATTGTTTGAAATTCATCGCCAATATACCTCCCGTAGTTGCTGTGCTAATATCCAAAACTAACCCAAACCGCTAATATAATTAACACGGCAATAGATAAAAAAGGTTAGCCTTGTTAACAAAAACAGAATATTGTGTTAACGTATTTACTTTGACCCTTTTAGATATGTTTATTGATTTACTTACCGCAGGAAACGATGACATGAACGCTTTCGCGTCGTCGTCATTTCGGTTTGACATGATTGTTTTACAAAACTGTTTATAATATTAAAAAGTATCTCGCCTAAATATCCTTATTTATTGCAACCTATATTATTACTTATATATCATAAAGATAGCTGCCAATAATATGGGATTAAAAAATAAAGGATGATATTGACAAAGTCTTGAATTTGAAATACGATATCGAGGAAGATGATATAAATTAAACTGTTGGTAAAGCGGTTGTCCCGGAAAGACAGAGGTCCTGGGTTCGAGTCCCAGATGCGAAAGATATCTTTTTATTTTCTGTTGTTTTTTTTTCGGTTTCATGTTTCATTTAGGTTATGTTAATATTATCTTCTTCAGTGACTAAATATTACAATGAGGTTTGTAAACTTCAATAAAATAATTAAAAATATAATATTCTTAATTTACTCATTACATCACAAAAAGGACTGACGAAATTTTCAACAATCTTAACATTATATCAATAAAACAATCCTACTTTACATTCAATGTACAAAATACAGGAAATAACAACACAGATATTAGAAACAAACACAACAATTCGACAAAAAAGCTTTTTATACTATGGTTATATAAATACTACAACAAAATCCCACTATCCTTTAAAAATCACAACAGCCATAATAAATTTAAAAATTAAATAAAACGCTGGATACGTCACACAGGGAGATCTGAAATAGAAAATATATTAACAACAAATACGGACTAACACCGAAATCACTCAACTGCACTTAAAACACCTCACCTTACTTTTTTTTCAGCAATCACATCAATTTAATATAATTTTCTTTCATATTTTGTAAACGAAATCCTCAGCACGAGAAATCCCAGTGAGGATATCAACATTTATTTTTATTTCTATATATAAAAATTAATATTTTTGTGTGTATCCTCGATTTTCTCAAAAACTGCTCTACTGGTTTCGCTAAAAATACCACAGTTTTTTTTTTATTAGTGTCGGGAAGGTTTTGAGAGTAGTTTGAATGATATCCAATATGTAAAACTGATCCTATAACGTTTTAAATTAATTATGAAAAACATTGGACCCGCCATATTGTATTGAGGTTAGCCCATAGATGTACCACTCTGGTTAGCCATAGATTACATATTCAAAAGAAGAAGTTTGTTTGGGTCGAATATTTTCAAAATGTAAAATACAAGTAGGTACCTACTTAAAAACTTTATTATTTAGATACATTTTGAAAAATAAATATTTCTAATGAAATAAAATTTTCAAATGAAGGTTTCTCAATTTAGAGATAGTAAGAGTGATCACAAGGCTTTACTTTTGCTGTCAACTCAATTACGGCATCCAAACAAAATTAAAAAATTCACGTTTTAATAACTTTATTAAAAAATATATAAAAATTAACCCGAGCAAGGCCCGGTACACATCAGCTAGTTTGTTATAAAAAAAGGTAATAAAATAAGATAATATTATTGTTACTATTTACTTAAATTATTAAAAAAAAATAGTAACAATAATATTATCTACTTGAACTACTATTTACTTGAATTATTTTAAAGTATCTATTTAAACAAAGTTTGTATTTGATTATCACTTGACTCATTATGACAAAAACATATCTTACAAATGCTAATAAAAAAAATAAAAACATAATATATTTACTTTTCCAGCGAATGAACTCTTCCTAACTTAAAGTTGTAAAGGGGCAAAGGATCATAAATTGGCCAAAGCCAGCCAAGTCTCCAGGCAATAATCTTTCTCTCTGCATTCCTTATCAGCTCGGAGCTCCGCTGCTTTATTAACCAACCCATCTCAACAGGATAATGTACCTTGCATTATTCAATCCGTCGTCCTTGGAGATTAGACAAAGCAACAAGTGAAACGCAAACATAATAATATTGCCATAATCTTTATTGTAGTCAACACAATATTGCCGTCATCAATATTTTGTAAAAGCATTGTATTGCCGTCATCAATATTTTGTAAAAGCATTGTATTGCCGTCATCGTGTTTTCAAGATATTATAATTAATCCGTCGTCACTGTTTTGCAAAACATAATATTGCCGTCATCAGTGTATTGTGAAATATAATATTGCCGTCATCGTTATTTATGTTAAAATAAAATTGTCGTCATAGTTATTTTAGTTGAAATAACATTGTCGTCATAGTTATTTAAGTTAAAATAACATTGTCGTCATAGTTATTTTAGTGAAAATAACATTGTCTTCATCGTTATTTAAGTTAAAATAACATTGTCGTCATAGTTATTTAAGTTAAAATAACTTTGTCGTCATAGTTATTTTAGTTAAAATAACATTGTCGTCATAGTTATTTTAGTTAAAATAACATTGTCTTCATAGTTATTTAAGTTAAAATAACATTGTCGTCATAGTTATTTTGGTTAAAATAACTTTGTCGTCATATTGTAAACATTTTTTTTTTTTTAACTTAGTTTGAAAAAAAATATTTTTCTGTATTTTCTTCAAACGGTTTGAACTTTATGGTGTCATTAATTAAATAATTAAAAAAGTACTTTATAAACACCATTTCTATTAAAATATATAAATATTTCTGCATGTTTCGGCAGCTATACTGTTATCCTCAGGAATACATGAATACATACATGTAGTATTCATATATTCCTGAGGATGACAGCATTGCTGTCGAAACATGTGGAAATATTTATACATTTTAATAAAAGTGGTGTATACAAAGTATATTTTTAATTATTTAATTTATTTTTTTGTTCAGAAAAACCATAAATTACCAGACTAATTAGATAATTCAGAAAGTTTTTCATAATCGTCCTTACTCCTAGTTCCTGTGCTGACTAGATTTTATTTAAAACTGATTGTTTTAAGCTACTACGACGTTTTTTTCAAGATGCTGGATAACTCCTCCGATTTCTTTTAATCAGATTTTGATTTAGCTTCTGAAATTTGCATTATCCGTATTTTATTGCTGGTGGAGGTGAATTATAGAGCTTAGTGGAGAGATATTTACAATTCCTTTAATCCAAAAGCTGTTTTAAATTTGATTGTGTTCATAATTCTGGTTAGCTCTTGTGTTGCGAAAATAAGGTCTCTTTGTTCTGTTTTTTTTTTTTTTTTTTAATTTGAAAATTGTAGATTTAACCGTTCTTGGCACAGATATCTTGGATATTACGGACTGTGAAAGACTGAAAATGTCTTTTGTTGGCATTTTTATGGGGCATTTAAGGATTGTCTATATACCTTTGTGATTTGTGGTAACCGATCCCCGTCTAATATAATATTGCCGTTATTGTTATATGCAGTAAAGCATCGCAACCATTGTTACATTAATCATTGTAGAAAATAATATTAACATAACCTAAATGAAACAAGAAAAAAAAATCGGATATTAATCCGAGACACTGTCAATTGTTTTCGTTGAGAACTTTGTAATCATCATAAAGATAGATGCCAATAATATGGGATTAAAAATAGAGAATAATATTGACAAATCTTGAATTTGAGATATGATATCGATGAAGACATAATTTGAATTGGTCTCATATTGGCTAAGTTGGTTAAGCGGCTACCCCGGATAGACAGAGGACCTGGGTTTGTTGTTTTTTTTTTCCATTTTCATGTTTAATTTAGGTTTTGTTAATATTATTTTCTAGAGTGATTAAATATTAAAATGAGGTTTTTTTAAATCTCAATAAAAATAATTAGTTATTAAAAATTGAATATTTGTACACTACTCTCAAAAATAGTGCTGTCGTATTTCTTTAATCTTTAATTAATTTTTCTGGTTCCTCTTTCTATAAAAAGTTTCCTATTATCTGGGACATCTTCACTTTTTAAAATGGTAATTTTAAGATTTGCAGAATCTTTGTCCCTTTTAGACAATTAATATTACTGGGATTAGATTTCTAGACAACATAATATTACCGTATTACCATTTTTGGGCAGCTTAACAATGCCATCAATCTATTTTAAAACAATTTTATTTTTGCCGTCATCCTATTTTTATACTACATAATATTACTGTCATCCTATTTTTAGATAGCAAAATATTGCCGTCATCCTATTTTAAAACAAACATAATATTGCTGTCATCGTATTTTTACAAAATAATATTATGATATTACCATCATCCCATGTTTAGACAACATAATCATGCCGTCATCAGATTTTTAGACGCCATAATATTGCAGTAATCCAATTTTTAGACAACTTAATGTTGCCGTCATCCCATTTCTCAATATTGCCGTCATTATATTTCTAGACAACATAATATTGCTGTCAACCTATTTTGCCTTCATATTATTTTTAAACAACATAATATTGCCGTCAACCTATTTTTTAGTAATATAATATTGCCGTCAAGATATTTTTAGGCAATACACTACCTCCAAATCAACTTTTACCGGTCAATGGAACTCTTGTGAGTCTGGTCAAAGACTAGGAATGGCCTGTTTTAACTCCTGTCACATTTAAATAATAACCAAATCGACTATCAGCACTGTTATGATTTTAGAGTATTGACTCTTTTAGCTGCCGATTCTTGGCCCCTTTCATTTTTTGATTACATCGTTTGTTAGTTTAATTCGAAATCAAATGTGACAGAGGTTAAAATACTCCGAGCTTAGCAGCAAAAGGATACAGACACTTAAAATGGCCAGTCACCAACGCTCCAGGCTAAAGTCCGTATCTCAGCATCCTTTATTAGCTGGGAGTCCCGTTGCTTTATTAACTACCCCATCTCAACAGGATAATTCAACCTGCATAATTCAATTCTTTGTCCTCGGAGAGCTTGAAAGGCAACAAGTAAAAGATGGAGATAAATCTACTGAAAATTCATTTCACGTAGGAAATCATTATAGATGCTGGGAAAAATTATTTATGTCTGGGGTCGTGGTAAACTGTAATTATACTAGGGAATGGATTATGAACTTTGAAGAACTCTTTCCATCCATATTAATAACGTTTTTGAAGAGAGTTGGATGATTTATCCATCGATTAATTAACACCCCCGTTCCGAAGGGGGGTATTACACATACCCCAAACGAGAGTTTTTGTGCGATGTCTAAGTTGGTTTTTACATGACGTACTTTATAATTTGAACACTCTGAATTTAAAAAAAAATCACGATACCATTAGATATTAAATAATTTACATATAAAATTCTCACAAAATTATTCTTCTCTCCCCTTCCCTCATGATGGGAGACTTCACCGTTTGTACCCCACTACTTTAAAAAATCCTCAAGCAAATCAGCAAGCCGCGAGTGCGGTCGTAAAAGTAATAATTCATTTGAGTCACGCTCACTTTCCTAGGTTACTATCTCTTTTACTGTTTTGCATTATTTAATTTTTACTGCTTGCGGAAAATGGGCGATTTACGGTTAAAACGGAAGTAAGTAACATCTGTTACTGGAGTGTTTCTGGAAAATACAAAGATAATATTAAGAGTTACGCTAGCTTCGCGATTTTATGGGGGACCCCAATGACCCCCTTTCGGAGAGTGTGTTAAATTTTTACCTTTAGGAACGTAAAGGTTAATTAATATAAGTGGTGAATAGCGCACAAGAGACCCAATTGCACGAGGTCTGTAGGACTACGGTATCTGGATTTGCGGTTTTAATTTTTTTTATTTGTATGTTATACCACACAAGATTTCCAACCATCTGGAGCAAGTTAAACTATAGCTGTTTCGATAGCTCTGAAAGAATCCCAATTCTGGAACTGGCAGCGAAGTTAATCTGGAGAACCAGATGAGAAAAAAAGAGGTGAATGAAGAACTGAAGGAGGATGCCACGAAAATTGAATAAGCCTACATTGTTCGTGGATATCCTTAGCACTTAAATTCACCTCACTGAAAACTTCACTAATCCAGAATTGGCCAGCTGCTCTGATGTCGCAGCGGTATATACTCATCTCGCGACGAGCATAGAGTTCGAAATATTTTCAGCCCTTTCTTGTTCCCGTGACAATAGGAATTGGATCGGGTAGGAAAGGATGGGTAGTTAACAATTATGCATTTAAAATGCCAAAACAACCCCTTTTCGGAGACTACGTAAAATTTCTACCTATAGGAACGTAAATGTTAATATGAGTGGTGAAAAGCGTACAAGAGACCCAACTGCAGGAGGTCTGTAGGACTATGGTATCTGGATTTGCGGTTTTTA
Organism: Halesus radiatus; assembly: GCA_022606495.2. Taxonomy (NCBI): domain Eukaryota; kingdom Metazoa; phylum Arthropoda; class Insecta; order Trichoptera; family Limnephilidae; genus Halesus; species Halesus radiatus. The sequence goes on from JAHDVE020006357.1 coordinate 235,394, forward strand.
TTTTTTATTTGTACGTTATACCACACAAGATTTCCAACTGCTCCCAACCATCTGGAGCAAGTAAGGCTATTGCATCCATAGTTAGGGTATGTTATGAGGTATATTAAAAGGCTGAAGGGTGTGGATAAGATGGCGAAGCGGATGGTTGACTGATCTAGTAACTAAACACAAAGCTAAAACCAGTTTGAACAACGTTTCGATTCTGAACGGTTGTCTTTACCAGGGCCAGAGTGGAAGATACTTTCAGTATCGCCCTGGTGAAAGTCCACCATTCAGAAATGAAACGTTGCTTGAATGGCTTTTAACCGTATTTGGTGACCAGATCTGAATAGTCATGTATTTCCTCAAATTCCCCCTTCCCTTCTCCTTCCCCCCATTGCCTTCATCCTCACAACTTTCCCCAATTGGGGATGCCATAGTCTGATTGGCTCCAGACGGTTGGGACCAGTTGGGACTCTTGTGCGGTATTCATATAAAAAAGGGCGAAAGATGAAAGATAATCTACCACTTTGGAACGTTCCGAAAATATACTGATATTTCGGTATTTTGAGAAGTTCCATCAATTGTTCGTCATTCATAACACAAACAGGCGTACCTTATATTTAGCAACTTTCTAGGAGAGCCGGAAAACAGTTAGTTTTTGCTCGATTCTTCTAAATTTTATTACATGTATCGCTAATGGGGTTTTTACTGCGATTATTTTTTTACTCCGTTAGCAAAACATGTAATAAAATGCATAAGAATGCAGCAAAAAAACTGTTTTGTGGCTCTCCCGTAAAGTTTACAACAGTGTTTCTTAACCGTATTGAAAGAATCGCCCCCTTTTACCACAGTAAAATTATTCAACTTTTTGAATGGGCCTTTATGGTATACGAAGAACACGATACTGAGTATTATGCCTCAGTTTAAATTTTTGCGCTTAAAAGTGTAGTTTACTAAACAGAACTTAAAAAAATCAAATCGCCCGAAAAAAGCGTAAAAGTGTATCAGTGTGCATAGCTCGTGAATAAGCTTATTTTTCTATATTGACAGAATCCCCACTGGAACTTCTGCAGCGCCCCCTAAATGGTAAAAAATTAAAAACGTCCCGCAAGACCTCCAAAACTCCCACAAAGGGGCGCTGGCGCCGCGGTTAAGAATCACTGGTTTACAAGTATGATATACGCCTGTTTGTGTTGTTTACTTCCGGCACAACGACACGCGCACAATACTCTTTGATCGGTTCATCGCTATATTCCAATAAGCGGGCGTATCAAAATAAATATGAACACAGTATATTTTAATTTCGCTAGAACCTCTTTGATGGCGCTTCAGGCCAAATCTCTTGTGCGTTAACGTATCTTTACGTTCTAATTTAATTCACCCTTCTAGTTGCCGTAATACGCGACGTCAAAAGAGCAATTAAAATCGTCCGCATAGCTGGAATATGTAATTTAAATGACAAAGAATGTATTGTTCATAATAAGGCTCTTGTTCGTGATTATAAGGTTGTTATATCGCTTTATTCTCCATAACTCTATAATATTTCTCAACGAACGATAGGCTTAGATAAAGCCTTCGGTTTAACACGAAATAATTAATATTTCCAACAGCGAGGAGGGGATCGCGTTAACAAAATGTAAGTGGATATCTGACGAAGTACAGTCCTGCTGGAGATTGCGTAAAATCGAGGCTATTAATATGTATTTTTTTTTATTTTAACTCCGCACAGGAGGCCCCAAGGAAAATAATTTTCTGAAGGGCCTAAGACATCGTTGCGGATAATGTGTGTATGATCTTTTTAACCTTCAACATTTTAAGATTTATTTACTAGCTGATGTGAATTTTTGCTTGTCATTAGGGTGCCATAATTGATATGACAGCGAAAGTAACAAAGAAACTATTAAAAAACGTTTATTTTTTCAAAACATATATAAATAATAGATTTCTTACCTTACCTACTTGTGTTTTACATTTTGATAATAATCTACCCAAAAAAACCTTCTTCTTTTGAATATGCAATCTGTGGCTAACATAAAAAAAACATGGCGGGTTCAATGTTTTTCATACTTATTTTATAACGTTATAGCAACAGTTTTACATATTGGAATTCATTCAAACTACTTTATAAACCTTCCCGGCAGTGATAAGAATAAACTGTATTATTTTCAACGAAACCGGTCTAGTGATTTTAGAGAACATCAAGGACAAAGAAACAAACAAACGTACTTTGATTTATATATATATAGATTTGTAAGAATCCAACAGCATTTAATACCAATATATATATACAAAGGAAGTTTAACAAGAGGTAAGCCAAGTTTCTTGTGCTAACAGAGGTTAAGTACAGATGTTTTATTTATGAAGTTAACAGGATAAAGAAAAAACAAAATAAGAAGGAAGGGAGGAGAGGAAGAGGAAGATAGGATCGGGACTGGATATGCTTTAGATACATTTTATACTATTGCATCAATTTGTGGTCGTACGTATTACTTTAGTTCTATATTTTGAAAGGGTATTGTGAAGAATGTCGGTATTGTAAAATTGTACGTTATATTGTTTTTATCCTAAGAGGGCATCCTAAGTTTGCCTGCATGAGGGCAAATAAAAAAATCGATTTGTTGGGTTGGTCTTGACGGTATGTGAATGTTTATAAAGCGCATGTTTATAAAGTGCAAAAGTGCATGTGAATGTTTTCAAAGTACATGTGAATGTTTTCAAGGTACATTTGTATGTTTTCAAAGTGCATGTGAACGTTTTCAAAGTGCATGTGAATGTTTTCAAAATGCATGTGAATGTTTATAAAGATGCAAAACAAAACATACGTTGCCATGAGGGGTGACTCAGTTACCCCATGCATTTCATCATTATAATGCCATTTTTGTATAATTATTAATCAATTTATTAATTAAACGGAAGAAAACTGATAGTAGTTATAGGGGGGTACTCCGCAGATCTTTTTACTGTAATATCGGGAATTCCACAGGGCTCTCATCTTGGACCCTTGTTGTTTTTAATCTTTATAATCAACATAATACTAGGAATTAAATGTTCAAAATATCTTTTATTTGCCAATGATCTCCAGCCGTATAAAAAAATCATATCAATTGAAGGTTTCATCTATTTGCAAAAGCCTTGTCTTCACTTAATGAATGGTGTGCACTTTACGATTTTTATTTTAATGAAAATACATGCACTACAATTTCCTTCACAAAGGACAGAAATAAATTTTCAAAAACGCATCACATAAATAACGTCGCTTCATTGAACAAAACTTCAACTATAGACTTGGGCGTGACATTTGACTCGTCACTTAATTTCAATAAACATATATATACTATTTCAAAAAGTGCATCACAAATATTAGGATATCAAAATGATAATGAGTACCAAAACAGTGTACCATCAGCAGAGGTGATAATAAGGAGTTAATTTACACACCTAATTATAATATGTTTTTGATCTTTCACTTGTTTGTCATTTGCTTTAGTACCATTTTTGCCAAATGATAATTGTTGTTTATTGTACATTTTAATTGTTATATTGGGCATATTGCCTGTTTACGTATTAAAATAAAATAAAACATCTATACAGCACTTTTATGAATCCTATAATATGTAATATTGTAACTTGGATAATGTAGCGCTAAGAGGAACGGCTGCACGGTCTGTTTCATACAAAACTTAATTTTGGCAACGGAAAAGATAATGAACTGAAAGAGAGAACGTTCTAGGATGCAAAATGATATAAGAGGTCGGTAGGAATCTGGCGATCAGCGTGTCCAGGAGTAAAAGATGTACGAATTCATCTCTTCCAGTGCGGTGTACGAATTCATCTCTTCCAGTGCGGTGTATGAATTCATCTCTTCCAGTGCGGTGCATGGCGACAGGTTGAGAGAGTCCGGCTGGAGGGGTTAAGGGGTCTCCTTCAAACGACCTTTCCCGACCAAATTGCCACGAAATTGTTTTATTTTAATATGGACTAAAGGTTTGAAATATTAAAATATATATATTATAGATGGTATTGCGTAATGTTTGGCTCGGTGTTTTTAGTTTCGGAAAATAATTGTACCTTTTGTTTTCATCCAGACCGAAACGTTATGTTTGATTAAATGTGTAGATTAGCCTTGATGAAACCAAAAGTAAAATACATATTGATTATGAGTTTCGTATTAAAGTATTATACTGATCGATGTCTACATTTTCCTTAGCTGACGTTATAAAAGCTCGTCGTATAAATTATGAACCCATTAAGCGGGAAAAAGCGGCGTAACGAGTTTCTTGTTTATTTTCTAAACGTATTCATCTTTTATGAAAATTCCTTTCCCGAAAGGAAAACGAGATAATTATGAAACTTCGCACGGCTCTTTTATTCTCCTCCCTTTAAAACAGGGGTCATAATCCCTGGCCATAAAAGTCTTCAAACAATTAAAGTCGGGGGGGTTATATTATTGAAGTTTAAAAAAAAATGTTCGTGAAGGCTGTTGCTATTGGACCGCTAAACGCGTTTGTAAGCTGGATGAAAAAAAATGAAAATTTTTGGAATAAATACCGCGGCTTTCATCAGTCAACCTGAAAAAAAATTGTAAATTTCAATCAGTCGGCAATTTAGCAGTTCCGTTTGGATGGAACCTTTTGAATTTTGAATTCCTGTGCGTATCCGCAGAGAAAATAATACAAAGAGAGATGCCCAAACAGGCAAGGGGAAGAATTCCGAATAAGGTGGTGACAGGCGAGCTAGGCGTGCCGCCAATTTAAATAAAATAGCAAATAAGTAAAAAGGCATGTTTGCAAAAACAGAGTATGTAGTTTGACTCTTTTATAAATGTTTTATAATTTCTTCAAATCAGGCAAAACAAACGTAGACGGCAATTAACTAATCTGGTGATAAAATGGATCTCACGTCACCTTTGCTTCCATCCATCGAACTGGTACGTTAGGGCAAGTCTATTATTTATGACGTCAGTGAATAATTCGAACAATTATTAACCATTTTTGTGTTGAATTCGCATCAATTATGATTATTAACTAACTTACCATCACGCCGTTTCTCCGCAGGGGTAGGCAGAGAGGACGGACCGCCAAACAACTCGATGTTGGCATACACTTCTTGCTTCATTCACTTTCATACAACGTCTCATACATTCTCTTCTGTTATTCCGACTTCTGACATGGCCCGACTCAAATATTTGATTCACTTGATCGTGCCACGTCTTCCTTGGACGTCCCCGGCTTCTTCTTCCATTCACATTCGCGTAATATATTCTCCTTACACTCCTTTCTTCATTCATTCGCTCTACATGCCCAAACCATCTAAGCGTCCCTTTCTTATCTTGCTCACTACGCTTACATCAGCATTGCATTCTTTACGAATCTCAACATTTTTCACACGATCATACATGGTTTTACCACACATTCGTCTCAGAGATCTCATTTCTACAGCATTCAGTCTCCTTTCATCCTTCATTTTCATCAGTTCCATGCCTCGCTGCCATATATCAGGGTTGGTATCAGCACTCCATTGTGGACTGCTAGCTTCGCTTCTTTGGACAACTTCATTTTCCTAAATATGTACATATATTTTTTTGCTTTGGCAAATTGCATTTAATTGCGAACAGTCGTGTAGTTTTAGTTTGAAGGGTGAAGGAGGCTGCCCTCTTTAAGATTTGCTATGTGTTATATATTTAGTCTTTTTTTTGTATTTAGTATTGGTTTATTATTGTTGAGCCAACGTATGACGATTTTCTCACCATCACAATTATTTTCTCGGTAAATCGGTTTCACCGGTAAAAAATCATTTTAGGCACCATGAACATTGAAATTGGTTGGGGGTAAATAGAATATTATAAATGAGTCATCTCATCGTGGCCTAACAACAGTTTGAAAATGTCCTTGATCGCCGAAACAGCTGTGAAAAGATCGCACAACAAACTTTGTTTGTATTCCATACTATGGTTGCATCTACAGCAAATAAATAATCTGAATTGTTTCGTAAAGTTTCAAGTATTTGAGAAAGTTTGCAAAAAAACGATCCAAGAAGACGATTCGAAAAAAACCACAGGCCTGATAGCATGTTAGAGAGTCTTTGATCAGAACTTTGAAACTTTTTATAACTTGTAAAACGTAAAAGTGATGAAACGGAAATATTGGACAGATTTTTATTGGGAAGGTCGCTTTTTCAAGATACTGATAAACTTTTTGAAATTAAAAACGAAGCATTAAAAAAAGGGAGCATTTTGTGAAATAAATGTGGATGGGTTCTGGTTTACAAATTTTGGAAAAAAATTATTATTGCTGTTTATGTTACTTACTTTATTTCTAACTCATGCGACCTGAAGATAATGAAGAACTTCGAAAAAACTGAGATTAAAAAAAAAAATTACATAACTCCATGCAGGAGGCCCTTAGGAAAATAATTTCTCCCTGAGAATATGTCATATTTAGGGATGCTGTGTGGAGGGTGTTTTTGAGAAGAGGAAGCAGTGAATATGAGTTTAGAAAAGAACCATGTTGTGAGTGAGAAGAAACACGGAGGCCGGCAAATCGTTCTACAGTCGAGCCGTTGAACAAAAGAACGAGTCGTAGAAACGATCCGTTCTCATGTGACAAATCATGGGCGCGCGATTGGCGTACTTCACGACTATGCTCCGGTGCTGAAAGCATCAATGACGCTCGTTCCTCAGAGCATCTTCCATTGAAATACCGATAGAACAGGGACAGCATTCCCACCTGACGCCTGTACTATTAAAGATTGCAATTCGTTTGTTAAGATGTGGGACTATATCAAACGTTTTTGTAAAGGGTTTTTTCATATATTTATGGGCTCTAGACCAGAGGTGGCTGCCAAATACAAAACAGTGGGGCGCACCGTTCGGAAATGTGATGACTTATACTTATAAACTGGCACGACACAGATAATTGTGGTAAATTAAAAAAAATGTTTGCTGTTTTTAATATAAATTTATCGTTAAGTTAGTTAAGAGGTGTTTTAATTGGACAAAAAGCTACAATCCATTTTTTTTTCATTTAATTAAAACGTATATTTTTGTACTGGAAAAAAACGTTAAATCTATTTTGCATTTTTATAATATCATTGAATTTGATAATAAAGTTTAAAGTTGATTATCCTCTAATTGGAACCGCGGTTTATCGCAGTGATAGTGACGCTCATTTTAGATATCAGCCATCTTTAATACGATATACGATGCTAGCGTCATCTATTGGACGATTTATCGTTTTATATTATACGATAATGGACTTTGAAAAAGGTTGCTTTAGAGGTCATTTTCTTATGGAACGACTTTACAATCCCGAGCTAGCTGGAATGGTACCCATTTCCTGATTGTCTCGCGTTGTACGCAATGTTATGTCAAATTATCAAATTGACTATAGATATATTTATTGATAAATCCATTTGTTCAGGGGGTAAGAATTATTGTAGTGTGACGTAGATACTTGTAGAAATCCAAGAATGAATTAAAAAAACTAAAAATAAATAATTGCGTCTCTGCATAACCTAAATAAGAACCTTAAAAATGGTAAATAAAAATCACATCCGTTATTCAAAATTTCAAGAAGTTTGTAAAAACAAAAAAAAATTACCTCATTCATGATGTTCCATGCGTAGCAGGCTTCTATAGGTGTCAGCGGTTTGTAGTGATTTCCAAAGGTGTACATGTAGAACAACCATGGAGCAGGAAACAAGAAGGTAAACATATCGCAGAGAGCCATGGCCATTAAAACTGCATTTGTAGGTGTTCTCATGTGCCTTCTGCTCAGAACCACAACTATGAGGGTGTTTGCAACGATCGTTGTGGCGAGGAGGAAGGGAGCGATGTATCCATACATTGGCTGGGCGTATTGTATAGGGAACTCACAAGTTACATTGACGAAATCATTTGAATTGTTGCAAGACTCTTGCCCAGTCACGTTGATGATGTAAGGAAACGTCGTGTTTTGCATACCTTCGAAATAATCATCGGTAGAAGTTGGCATCACAGTTGAAGTATAGTTCAGACTTGGATACATCATGTTTTCATTGTTGGAATTGTAGATGCTGTCGAAATTTTCATACCTGTGCTTCGATTCTTGGTTGTGTCGCATTGGATGTCTGATCACATCTCCAGGTATATCGTTTGATTCTATGGAAGATCTATTTTGGAAAAGTGACGATATGTCTCCTGGCCTGTCCGAGTGGCCACCCATATCTGGGTGTTGCAGCATTTTGAGGCAATTTTAAATCAAATACGCACTTTTTAACGTACCATATAAGTTGAGTTTTTGTGATTTCGATTTCAGTAATTTATTGACTGACACCTGTTTAAAACAACAAAATTTTTTGTGCATCCAGAAATAAAATTTATGATACACCATCAACAAATTTTAACACTTCATTTTGATTAGGCATCAAAAAAGCCACACACTTATACAAAATTCAAAAAGTTCTAAATTCAACGAAACTTTAAAAAATAAATAAAACACGTTATCTTGAGGTGTCAAAAAACTTCATCAAATAATGTCTTCATTTTGAAAACAATTCTCACAGTTCTGGACCAGAAACAACACATGGACAAGATTTTAAACATATTTGCTTCAGTAAAGTTAATTGAAGTTTTTAGTGATTATTTTTTAGTACTTTCCTATTCTGTGGGTCCGAAATTATAATCGTCCTTTTGTTTCCTGTCCAAAACAGGAGCAAAAAGTGGCCTGCTCAAAACTTCAACCCAGCTAAGATGAGGGTTTTTGACTTTAATGTACAAAATGTAGAAGATAACGTTTAAGAAGCATAAGAAGAAAAAGATCTTAAGAGATTCGTAGTTTCGCTCGAAGAAGGTGTTTGCATGGAGATTTCTATGGGGAATTGGACGAATTGGGAATCTGGGCTGATTTTGGACTTGGTTGTTGGCTGCATCTTGTGGGTGCCTGTTGTGACGGCGTCTGGCGGGAGAATTGTCGCGACTCATTTTGAAATATTTTTTAATTTGAAAATTGTGAAAAAATAAATATTAGATTTTTTTTTATACGAGTTAAGGGATGTTATGTCAAATTATTCGACCTAATTCTCTCTATAATTTAACGATGTTTTTTTAGTTCATTTAAAAATAATTGATAATCAATGTTTTTGCAAAGGAAAAAAATAAACATCTATCTGTAGTTGGTGGGTTAAAATTGGTTACAGTTGTGTTATGTTAATTAATATTGTTAGTTGATTTATCACTGGTCACCCACTCACTTGAAATTGTGTTAATGGCACTTTTCACTTAACACTTCTGTTCCTCGAAAAGAACCTGCAACAAAGAAAAACCAAATATTAGTATATCATACAGTGTTAAAGGCGTAAAGGGGAATATTTTAAATATATACTGAAATACATGATTGTGGAAATGTTACATAAAATAGTTAAGCGGAACGGCTGCGCGGCCATTAATTTTTAATTTGTGGTCAAAATACTCACCTAAACCTAATGATACATTTTTCAATTAAAGGTATAGTAAATATCTAGTACGTATGAGAAGTATTTTATTTATTATTGTTTTACATTATAAAATATAGGCTATTAAAGGAAACAATTTTTCGCAATTTTAGAGGCATCTTTAACAATTATTTGGGGGCTAAAGGTGATTTAAAAAAATGTAATGAAACACAAAATAAGAAAATTAAAAAAATATATTAAAATAAGCATTATGGTGGACTTAAAAACGACCAATTTACATTGGAACACAAATAAAATACTGATACGTACTAGATATTTAATAAAGCTTTAATTAAAAATATGTGATTCAGTTCGGATTGGTATTTTGACCTCAAATCCAAAATTAAGTTATTTATGAAACAGGCAACGCAGCCATTCCCCTTAACAAGGCGGCGAACTAAACTTTTTTTTAATCTTTTTTTTTAAATTATTATAAGTTGCATTACAGGTAATTTACAAAATATTTAATTAAAGGGTATTCTTGGTTGTGTATATCTTTTCAGAAAAGAGGAGTTCTTGTGTCTGATAAGGGAGCCACGATTCTTAATTTGGTAGATACATAATAGTTAATTTGCTTCTATTTATAAAATGTTTTTTATGAAATATTTACGTCTGTAAGTGTTTTTTTAAGGAAAGTTTAATTTTATTTAATTGTTCTGATTGGTCATTAATACAGCACATTTCAATGGGGAGGTTATTGTAATTTTTTATGACTTGATAAATATAATGGTTTTGCATTTGAGTTGTTTTAAAATTAGGTGTCATGAATTAATTTCCATTTCTCACAAGTTTATAATATTCCTGATTTTCTTTAAGATTTTTCTCTTCACACATTTTTATAATAGAAACTTGCTCAAATATATCTTCAGAATTTGGCACTGGAAATATTGTGATTTCGTTGAGAAGTACTTTTATGATGATTCTTTTTGAAACTTTCACCGGAATGAAATTATTTTTATAAGATCCTCCCCAACCAACAATGCCGTATATAGGTAAAGAGTGAATAAGGGCATTGTACACATTTTTTATTATTTTTACATTTTAAATATTTCTTAGCCTAACGAATATATTATATATATGTACATTTCCTTATTCTGTTTACTAGATCTGTGATGTGCCTAGTTAAAATGATCAATTTTCTTTGAAGGAGGAGAGGGACTTCGGGGAAAGATTATTTAACTAACTAACTAACCATCACCAGAGTTGGCAGAGAGGACGGACCACAAAACAACTCAATCTTGAATACACTTCTTGCTTCATTGTCTCATATAATTTCTTCTGTTATTCCAAATTTTGATTTACTTGATCGTGCCATATCTTCCTCGGATGTCCCTGGCTTCTTCTTATATTCAAATTTGGATCATATAGTATCTTTACACCCCTTTCATCTTTCCTTTGCCAGTTTCATGCCTCACTGCCATTAGGGTTGGTATTAGCACTCCCCTGCGGACTGCTACCTTCGCATTAGGATTATTTTTTATTTCGAAATAATAAAAACATATTTTATTATTACGCAATAGACAAACATAATGTTTTTAAAGACAGAAATGTTTATTACATAAATATTTTCAAAACTTAGACAGAGTTAGCATTTATTAATATCAAAATAGTTTAATTTATCCATAACCTCTAACTTTAATGTTTTTTTAATGTAGATTAAAAAAAAAATTGGTTGAGTACATTAAAAAAACGTAGCGGGAAAGGATTGCAGTCATATTTTTTCAGTTTTAAAAATAATTTTCATGTTTTAAAAATGTCGTTAAATGTACGCAGGACGGTAAGAAGAAGTCTACTGCTGATGTAATTAAAAAAATAGTTTTCTAGTTTAAACATCATGTCTACCGTATAGCATAATAATATTATTATCATTATTTATCTATATATATATATATATATATATATTTATATAAAAAAATATAAGTTTGTCTGTTTGTCCTCGATTTTCTCGAAAATTACTTGACGGGTTTCGCTGAAAATAGCACAGTTTGTTCTTATTAGTGGGAAGGTTTAGAGAGTAGTTTGAATGAAATCCAATATGTAAAACTGTTGCTATAACGTTTTAAAATTAGTAATATAAAACATTGAACCCGCCATGTGTTATTTAGGTTAGCCCATAGATATAACACTCTGGTTAGCCACATATTGCATATTCAAAAGAAGAAGATTTTTTTGGGTAGAATATTTTCAAAATGGAAAACACGAGTAGGTACCTACTCAAGAACTTTATGATTTAGATATATTTTGAAAAAAATTACGTTTGGAATGAAATAAAATATTCAAATGAATGTTTCTTAATTTGGAGATAGTTACTTTCGCTGTCAAATCAATTATGGCACCCTAATGACAAGTGAAAAATCCCGAAAAAGTTGTATTTTAGATTTTTTTTAAATTTGTAGCTTAGATCTTTGATCAAAACTTAAAAACTTCTATAGGAATCAATGAACTACATCCACAGCGAACGCCACAGAAGTAATACGACCTAGATTACTGATAATACAGAATTCAGGACAAATTTATAAAACAAATTTCCGCTAGTGTAGATGACCGTAGAAACGTGCGTTCTTTTGGACAATATATAGGGTGTTTTTTTAACAGCTTGAAAACTTTAAATAATAACACAAGAATATTGTTGGAATGAATTTTTTATTATTATAATCTGGTAGATAATTTCATGGCATTTATTTTTTTAAAATGATTTCCGGCATATGTCCGCCGCGGCTACGAGTTACATTATCCATTCGATCAGTGAATCTTTCAATACTTTTTCCAATAAATCTGGCCGTATGGCGTTAATAGTGGCTTGAATATTGGCTTCCAATGCTTCAAAAGTTGCTGGTTTGTCGGCATAAACCAATGACTTAACACAGCCCCATAAAAAGTAATCGAGAGGTGTTAAGTCGCAAGAACGAGGGGGCCAGTTAACAGGACCACTTCTGGAAATAAAGTTGTCACCAAATTGATTTTGCAATAAATTGATGTTAAGCGCGCTGTATGACAAGTTGCGCCGTCTTGTTGGAACCAAATGTCGTCGATGTTTAGCTGATTATTTGGAAACAAAAAATCAGCCAGCATGGCTCGATAGCGCTCGCCATTCACCGTAACGGCAGTTCCTTCCTCATTTCGAAAGAAATAGGGACCGATGATGCCGCCAGCGGCAAACTGCACCAAACAGTCAATTTTAATGGATGTAATGGTGATTCGTTAATGGCTTGACGATTGTCTTTGCTCCGTATACGGCAATTTTGATTATTGACGAAGCCATTTAACCAGAAATGAGCTTCATCACTAACCAACGAAGTGCTCTATGAACTTGGCGAACAGATTTATATACTTCAAAGTAAATTTACATGATTTTGAAGCCTCGTTCTGGCGTTAAACGATTCATGATGAATTGCCAAACCTTACTGAACAAAAATATCAACACAATTTGACATTATCAACTGTCAAACAATAGACAACAACCATCGAAACTTCTCATGCAGCCAAAAAAAACACCCTATAGTAGTGTATGTACAATTGTATTTTTTTTAAATAACTGTGTAGCTTACACGGTATTCAAATTAGTTCTAAGTATTTAAATTATGCTTTTAAATGCAGAGTTGTAATAAATGAAGACACGAAATGATGACTGGCTAAAATTCCACAAAGTTTAAGTGCCTAAATTTATACAGAATTTCCAAAGTTTTAATGTTGGCTAATGGGTACTTGTACACTTGTACACTTGTACATTCTGACATTTTATAGTACATAAAAAAATGAGGGCGCTGAGAGTGTTTGAAAGATTTTAAATGACAATACCAAGATGGCTCTAGCAAGATGAATGAAGTTTAAAAAAGCACAACGGTTTAAGTGTATATTTTTTTTATCTTTTACCCAACGGTACCCAAAAATCAGTGATTCTTCCCGAATGGAGATCATTCTACGTCATATTCTAAGACAATTTCATGTTTAATTTTTATTTTATTATTTAATGTTTTGTAAGGAGGTTGGATTTTCACATTGAAATGTGATTTTATTGAATTTCTGAAATTTACGTATCGAAATAAAATTCAAAGATCAAAATTATAAATTTAATAATAAATTTTCTATGATGTTTTTTTTAATCATGGATGTTATTATTTGTTTACAAATAATAAACTATCAAACTCGAATATTATTCATAACCTAAAATACGAAAGTACATAGACTGCCTCCGTGGTTGAGTGGTTACGATCATTGGCTGCGAATCCTGAGGTTGCGGATTCAAATCCCGGCGTGCTAAAGTAATATTCTATTTCATTATTTTTTGTTATTTAACAATTTATTAATTTGTTATTGTATATCTAATTGTGGAACGTTCCAGAGTGGAAGATATAACCCTGATAAAATACCACCTTTCAGAATCGAAACGCGGCTTGAATTGGCTTAACGGTGTTTGGTGACCAGATCTGAAGAGCCAGATACTTCCCCATGTTCCTATTCCCCTTCTCTTTCCCTTCACTTCTTTCGGACTTACAACATACGGGAACAGCTGGGACTCTTGAGTTGTACTCAAATTAAAAAAAAACGAGTTTAAAATTGTTTAATAATCGGTATAAATCTACATAATGTACATTATTCATATATCATACTATAAGTGGGACACAAGCTTCCTCGCTCGAAATTCTGCTAAAAATCGATTGAAAACGTCTAAAGCCTTCTAGCTGTTTTTAAAATTAACATTTTTAGTTTCATTTGATGAAATTTCTAGAATATTCTGCCAAGCTGTACAAACGCGGTCTGACATTTCTTCGTTCCTAAGACCAACCGAATTCGTTAATTTAAACTTGAACTTTAAGCTTAAATCCTTGGCGCCGGATGGTTTTTATTTTAATAAGTTTGCTGATCTAATTATAAATCTTATAATTAATGGAGGATGGGCTTAGTGGTGTAGTGGTTAACATGCTGACTCTGGGTTAGAAAGAAGTTGCTTTGTCTGAGAGAGCCGAAGAGTAAACATTTTTCGGTCCTTCAAGCCGGATTCAACATCGGACTATGGCATCCCCGTTTGGGATATGTTATGATGCTGATGAGAGTGGCGGGAGGAAGGAGACGAGGAAGACAAAGATTGTGATGTAGTCTGTCATTTAAAAAAACGTTTCGATTCTGAATGGTGGCCTTCCGTCGAGGCAATACTGATAGTTGTCGTTTTAAGCCCTTGAAAATAAGGAACTCTATTTTATTTATTTATGTTAATATCTATCTTCTAATTTAACTCAGTTTGTATTTTTTGTTTATTTTCAAATATAATTTAAATTTAAAAGTTTATTTTTAAACCCACCAAAATAACTGAAATCCAAGCGGTAAGTGGTGGAGGGTATGTGACGTCACTCAAGCTTTAATGAGTTTACACGGAAATATTTTACGCACAAACAGATGGGTGACGTCGATCCAATGCTAAAACCAAATATTGTTGAAATAGTTTTTTATTGATTCAATAAATTCTACTACGAATTATATAATAAACCGTATATATTCTGAAACGTTTTATGTGTGGTCGATGTTTTTCCTTGTTTTCAGCACGTATACGCAATATTTTACTTATGTACTAAAAATAAAATGGTATTCATAAGTAATAAATATATACTATTCATTTTTATCTAAATTAAGGATTAAGAAATTCTATATGTGTACCGTGTAAACTGAGTGTACAGCACCGGAATTTGAGAAATTCTCCAGCACCGTAAGTATTAAATATTGTGGTATCGAGCATCTAAATAATCATTCAACATATTTTCCAATCTGTTTTCAAGTTTTCTTATATGTTTTTTTTTTTATATAGAAATGATACCGTGTTGTCAGCATTAAATCTTTTAGGGCCGGTATTTCAATATAATAATTTTTTTTATTTTTTTTTGTTAGTATACTTAATGTGGTTTTCGGCGTTGAGCTTTTGTGTGGCCATCAAGTACCGGATACCGAGAACTATGAAGCCCACCCCCGCCGTCCCTGTTAATATTAATGTTTTTTTTTTTGGTTTTCAATTGCTTCCTTAATTAACCAAGCTCGATGCGATTTGGGTCTTCCCAATACTTCGGGGTCTTAATTATGTATTGTTGGATTGTTCTGTCTGACCTGCATACCTCGAACAGCTGAGTTTATGAACTTCATCTGTATCAAAAATAAACGTGGATTTTGTAGACCTCAGAAGGTCTTGGATTTTAGTCGTTGTTCCGTTGTTTTTTTCTCCAGTATCCTGGGAATTCTGTCAGTAACATTGTGAACATAAGGTAAAAAAAACGAAGCTTTCCGACTCGTGTTCAATTCTGTCATCGTTTGGGCTAGATTTGGCTCTTATGATCTGCTTTACCTGTTTTGTGGGGTAATCACAGCTCTTCGACGCATCGGTTTGCATTGTAAGAAGTTCTGTTCCGATTTGTGGTTCTTCGCATATCCTGATCGTTCGGGTTGGCTACAGGAGGAGGAAGCGCAACACGGCACAATATCCTAAAAACTATTCAAGAAAAAAAAATTATAATCGTTTAATTAGAAATAAAAATATCTGGAGAAAGAGATTTAAAATCTTCCAAGACAAAAAAAAACATTTGCAAAAATTTTCAATGAAATTTGAAATAAACATCACAAGATTTAAAATCACGGGCTTAGAATAGAACTTAGGTTATGATTGTATTGAACCGATTGCTGGTACTATTATTCACTTTCGTATTAACTCCGCCAACAAAACTGTATAAGTTAGCAAATACGATTAAACACAACTTTCTTGCTGTGGGGAGAAAATTGTTTAAAGGATGCAGTTCTGGGTCAATTGCCACATTACTTTGGGAATAAAACACCATAGAACATTTATTGTTCTAACCCAGAGATGCACAATTTGACAAAGTGCAAAGTAACAATAATGTTTACTTTTTCAAAGTATTTGTACTTATACTATGTCGCCATGGGGTGGAGCTGCAAACACGTATTATAATTACAGTAAGGCCCTGAACACATCTCACAAAACAATAATTGAAGACCTTGGAATGAAAGCCTCAAATGTCACAAATGGATTCATTTTCAGGAGAGCATATAAACAGAATATCATATCGATACCTTAGTTCAATGGGAACTAACTCAAAATACCTCATCTTGAGAAAACTGGATTTGAAAATGTTTTCATAAAGACATCGCTCCGATTTAAAGTTCTTTTATCCACCTATAATATAACAATAGATGCAACATGTAAATAATTTATCAACCTATCATATCATAGGTGTAAATGGCTACATTTATTAAGTTCCAAACGGAAACGTTTGAGATGTTTCTCCATTCAACTAAGAATGTGCTGATTTCATTATAATTCCATAAAGAATTATCTGACTACATAATTAGGATGAATCAAACTTATTTTTTATTGAAACATGAGAAGGGATAGTTTCTTTACCATTTTTCATGATTAACTCAAAACACAGAAATTTTGAGTTATTTCCCTATTAAACTAAGGTACTAACATGAGCAAATAAATTTTGTAAATAGAAAATTGATATTCCTTTTATGCACTGAATAGGTTTTGCAAATATTAACAATTGTAACAAGTATGTATAATTAAATATTAAATAAAAAGTCAATTGGTGTTTTTTTCTTCAAAATATGGCGTATTTAGGGGGAAATTAAGAAGTTTTTTTAAATTTGTATTTAATAATAATAATATTTATTTATTTGAATCACACATTATTTAACATCAACATTTATGAAAGCTTTGACTGCTCGAACAAGAACACATATCGTTTTATGACAGTCAAATTGACAAGTTTAGTTCATATCAAGTGCCATTATACAAAAATGGAAGAGAAAAAAGCCAGTAGTGACATAGTATGGTAATATAATAAACAGATAAGTTTACAACAGTGATTGATTATAGTGCCAACGCGGGGGTAAAAAATGGACATTTGAGGATTTTAAAACGAACTTTGAGGACAATTGTTGTTTTTCCAAAAGCACCACATTCTTGACTGTCAATTTGGAGGACATTCGATCTTTTTAAAAATATTTAGCAAGAACCGTTGCATGGACCCATAGATAAATACGTGAAAAATTATATAAATACTTTTTTGTAAAAGGTGAAACCTTTAAGGTTCTTTCCGATGTCTTCAATTAAAATTATATTAAAAAAACCTATCAATTACAAGAAACATACTTGATATCGGGAAGCTATTTTGTTTTTAAATAAGCCGACCCATCTCTCGCAAAACATACTTCCCAAATATACAAACTCATCGACCTGCTCCAAGTATTCGTCATTCACAACTATATTGCACACTGTTTTCGTACTCTTTCTTTCAAACACCATGACTTTAGACTTACTTACATTCATCATTAGCTCATTCTTCATACATACTTCGTTCATCCTACATACAAGAGATTGTAGATCTCCCATGCTGTTCATCAGCATACAACAGGCAACATACCTTATAGCTATTAAATACATCAAGAGATACAATAAGAAAAAAACATACATGTCTCGATAGCTCTGATAGAATCCAATTCTGGGTTGGCGAAGTTAATCTGGAGAACCAGATAAGAAAAAGGTGATAGGTTAAACAGGAGGATGCCACGGAAATTGAATAAGATTGGCTCCCCACTTTCCCCTTCCTCTTCACCTTCCCCTCACCAATACCTTCAGCCTCACAACATATCCCCAATTGGGGATGCCATAGTCTCACTAGCTCCAGACGGCTAGAAGCAGTTGGGACTCTTGTGCGGTATTCATATAAAAAAAGTGACCAGCTGCTAATCCTGTACAAATCTCAATTACGTCCGACAGCTGAATTTGGAAGTCACCTTTGGGCTGGACTTCTCAAATACTTGATAGACGTGCTTGATTCTTCCTGCCCTATTTTGCACACAAACGAGGGTGGTTCATCTCATTGACAATCCATTGTTAATAGACATCTCTAATGCACAGATACAATGTAGGTATTATGAGTCTGCTCTACAGATATTTCAATGGGGACTGCTCGAAGGAGTGAGCAGCGTTGACCCCCTCCACGTGCACATGCGTGAAAATCCACATTTAATGTCGGCTTCATGAAAACGGGTCGTTTCACCGAGTCGTTTTTTATGTAAGTCGACTTTCATTCGTTCCTCAGGAGTTCCTCTACATTGAATCTGCGTCTCTTCGAGGGCCCCATTAACAAATCCCCTCCCACAACCTCCTCCTTAGTCCGCCTCACAACGTTGCCCAATCGGGTAGCGATATAGTTCCCCTGTATGTGCTCCGTATAGACAAGGGTGTTCTTGTTCGGTGTATTATAAAAAAAAAAAACAATTATTTGCAAAAATTACTAAGTTTCAAAAATATCAATTAATTCTCTGTTTTTCCGACTACCTGCCCTGATTAAAACCTCTATACACGCCACTGGTCCCTGGTGCCTTAGATACCAAGATTTGACAAATGACCTAATGGTCGTACGTTGCAAACTGAGGTCACAAAACGTATAAAACGACAAACATCTCCTGATTCAACGAGTATTCCCCGAAGTCATGTTTTGACCTTTTGCCACAGCTGTGGGATTCCACTGATGTTATCTGCGGCCAGTGCAAAAACATCATCATAGTATTGGGAGTGGATGGTACTGAATTTCCAGCCCAGCGCTTTGGGAAATTTATACTTGTGAAGCAGTGCGATGGAACAGAATTTTCAATTGTTTTATTTTTCTTATCAGTTAAAAAAATTCCGGTGTGAACTAAAAAGTAACAAAATTATTAACATCAAAAAAATATAAAAATGAAATCATTTAAATATATCCGGTGCATAATAACAAATTAGACGAATTTGCTTGATTCGGTTTTTTCGCGGTAAACAATAAGAGGAAAATAAATTTTTTAAATGTCTCAAAAACTTTTTGAAGCGTAGGTACCTCATTTTTTTTAAACAGTAACTCCACACAAGAGCTCTCCTATATCATTTTTGGGTATGCTGTGTGGAGGGTCTTTCAGATGATAGGAAGGAGTGAACTCGGGTCTTGAAGAGACCCATATTTATAATTTCAGAGTGGAAGATACTCTCAGTATCGCCCTGGTGAAAGACCACCATTCAGAATTGAAACGTTGCTTGAAATGGCTTTTTAGCCGTGTTTGGTGACCAGATCTGAATAGCCAGGTATTTCCCCATTTCGCCTTTTCCCCACCTTCCTCTTCCCCTTCTCCTTCCCCTCCCTAATACCTTCAGCCTCACAACATTCCCCAATTGGGAATGCCATAGTCTCACTGGCTCCAGACGGTTGGGAGCAGTTTGGGTCTCTTGTGCGGTATTCATATAAAAATAATAATAATAATAAAAATATTGCAGGAGGGAGGAAACACAGAGATTGTAAGATCATTCCACAGCCGAGCTGTTGAACACAAGAACGAGTCACAGAAGCGACCCGTTTTCATATGACAAATGTCAACCGTGTGCAAATGTTGGGCGCGCGTTTGGCGTGTTTCCCGACTATGCACCGGTGCCGAAGGGATCAATGACGCTAGTTCCTCAGAGCATATTCCATTTAAATACCGGTAGAACTAGGACTGCATTGGCACCTGACGTCTGTGCTCCAAATATCGCAGTCCGTTTGTTAAGATAGGCGAATCAATCAAACGGGCCGTCCGTTTCTGCACAGAGTCAGGAGTTTTTTTCAGATATTTTGGGGATCCCCACCAGAGGTGGCTGCCAAATTCTACAGTGGGGCGCACTTGCGATTTGTACAGGGTCAGCAGTTGTGTACTATCTGCAGTATCTGCGGGCTCTGTACAATACGCCCAGCTTCTGAGAGGCTAACTTTACTCTGGCTTCGATGGAGCCCCCATACCTGAGCTGGTCACTTAGGGTTACACCAAGCATATCAATGGAGGGCTTGTTGGGAAGATTGCTTCCATTAAAGGAGACTAGATTGTCATTTCGATCCCTTTTAGACGTAATCAAACATGATTGGGTTTTGGAAACATTAAATTCGACGAGGTTATTCTTACCCCAAGAGGAAACCCTCTCAAGGTAACTGCCCATTCTCTGCTTCAAAGTCCTCCGAGCAGTTTTTAATCTTTGAAAATAATAATAACTACTCCAAAAATGAAACATAGAACCAAAAAGACACAGAAAAGAAACAGATAACGCTAACAATTGGTACTCGTGTCTTTCTACCATTATACTTTTCTTTTATGTATGTTTACGATTTTATGTTTCATTTTAAGATTTGTTAATATTTTCTTCATTGATTAAAAAAAATTAATGCGGTTTAAGTATAGCTTTTAGAAATAATAATAATATAGGAACAAGTCTAAAAAACTCAAAAAGCAGAAATCCGAAATCTAATAATAGTGGCACATATGAATTAAAATGCGACCACACCGACTGTACGCTACCTATATAGGACAGACGGGAAGGGCTTTTTCAACTTAATTCAAAGAACATATGCAATATTAAAATAATAAAAACAATATTTCAAAATTCGCAGAACACCTCTTAGTGAATAATCACATCCCGATTGGCTACAACGAGCCTAAACCCTTATATATAGAAAAAAGGGTCTTAGAATAAATTTACTTAAGCAAGTCAGAAATTAATAAACGAACGAACGATCCAAAGTAAAGAAAATTATTCATTCCCCACTCCTAACTATTTTCACGAAACCTACATTCATTAAAATAATTCACTGAGTTACCAAACACATTAAATTCATTGATTTAAAAGCATTCACGTCATTATACAACCATTAGTCAACACTGTGGGGAAAACATCTTTCAACCGTACGTACCTCACATTTTAATTTAAACAATTATTTTCAAAGCATATCGGTTTTACCGGTAATAAATCGTTTTAAACACCGTCCAAATTAAAATTGAGTGGGAGTAAATAAAATTATATAAGTCCACCCAATGTGGTCTAACCACCGTATGAAAAGCCGATACAGCTGTAACACGACCGCTCTCAAACTAGGTAACTTAAACCACATTTCCATCTACTCTAGTCCTTTTTACCTTTATCCCACTCCTATGTTCCCCTCCACCCTCCCTTCCCCCACTGACATAGTTTAAACTGATGTAAAACTGTATATTGTCACACTTTACTCATAGTATTTATCATCAGCAGCGGAAAATTTATAATTGGCATGATTTATTGTTTTTATTATATATATATGTATATATATATATGTGTATATTATGGATTTGCTGTTAATTTTCACAAAAATAAATAAAATAAAATAAAGTAACAATAATAAAAAAAAAAAACTAATTGCAAATTGTTTTATTTCATATTTATTCCTCTTCTTGTCAAAAACCTTCACAAATTCTACTCATCTAAACTGAATATCGCTGATGTTGACAAGTGTCACTCTTAATAAAAAAAAACCACGTTACAGGTTTCATATTAAATTCAGAATATACTTTAAAAATGTGTTTATGAAATAATGACATTTTATTTTAAAAGTTTTTTCTAAGAGGGTCAGAAGCTTCTCGTTTTGTTGGGTATCGTAGTTACCCACAGGTAACCTTCCCCCTCAGTGTGTTAAAAAAGGTTCCGTAAGCTTTATGAAACACCTTACGTTAAACTCCCTAAATAAAACTGCCAGCTTCGCATTTTTTTTTGGGAAAATCGTTTTCAAAGCTCCTTTTTTATTGAAACCCGCGTTATATTACATATGTGTTTATTTCATTTGATTATACGTCCAATTGGGCTATTACATTTTTTTTAACAGAATTCAACGAACTATCGAAAACTATAAGTAGATACATGCTTTTAAACTATAAAGTAATGTTAAACAATATTCTTTAAACGTTTAACAGTAACATAAAATAGAAAAATAAATAATGTAACACAAATCATTAAAGCTAGATTATTCACGCTGGAATAATTAATGATAGGATTCATAGAAGTGCTTAAATAACGATTTATTTTACAAATTGAGCAAATGTATCAATAATATCTCCAAATTTGTTGGCTGTGAGTGAGACTGATAGTTTGTATACATTTTGCCGAAAAATGTTATATTTTGTCTTGTGTTCCTCGTCGGCACATGTAATTTAATAGTGGTAACGATGGCAGGGCTGTCAATTATTGATTCTATGTAATACAACTAGATCTGAAATTATTCTCCTGTCAGACAGTGTAATTAAATGCAATCGATTCATCAAACTTACATAATTAATATTTTCAATTAGAATTTTGAGCTTAAAATAATCCAAGAAATTTGTGCTGAACCCGTTCTATGCTGTTAGAGTGTGCTTAATACAAAGGGGATCAAATATATGAATTATACTCCACTTGACTTCTAACTAATGAAGTGTAGAGCATTCTCATACAATCTAAAGACCTAAAATCAATTAAAGTTATGCAAAGGAAATCAAGAAACACCTATGAAAGAGTGTTGGCATTTCTGCGTTCCAGAAGTAAAGTATGTAAATTTTTTTGCTCAAAAGGTGAAAACGGTGAAATATTTTTGAAAAACTTTCTTTAAATTCATCTGTCTTCTCAGCTGTCTCGGCCCTAGGAGTCTAATGGTCTTAAATTGGCGACATATAAATATTTCTCGCTTTTTGGGGAAGAAGTATTTTATTAATTGATAAACTAAAGTTCTTTAAAACTTAAGACAAGATTTTTGTGCATAGTGCAAAAGGGTAACAATTATTATTTTTATAAACAATAATTATTAATCTAAAACACTCATCCAAATTGAAAAAAACCTTCCGAGCAAAGATAAATGTCGCCGGCAGGACTCGAACCCGCACCCTTCTAATATCCGGTCAGATGCTCTACCATTGAGCTACGTCGGCTTATCGCAAACCCGCCAAGTTAATCAATATATACTAGTGTTCCATTCAATAATTACTGTTTTTATTATATTTTCACCTGTAAACAACCAACTTTATTAGTATATTTATAGTACATTTATCTTTGCTCGGAAGGTTTTTTCAATTTGGATGAGTGTTTTAATAATTATTGTTTATAAAAATAATAATTGTTACCCTTGCACTATGCACAAAAATCTTGTCTTAAGTTTCAAGAACTTTAGTTTATCAATTAATAAATATTTGACAAGTCAAAGCAATTTTCACCAATAAAATGTAGACATAATTTGTCTCGACGCCATCTATTTGAGGGATTTAGCCGTTACAAGCCTTTCTCATACTAATAAAGTTGGTTGTTTACAGGTGAAATATAATAAAAACAGTAATTATTGAATGAAACACTAGTATATATTGATTAACTTGGCGGGTTTGCGATAAGCCGACGTAGCTCAACGGTAGAGCATCTACCGGACATCAGAAGGGTGCAGGTTCGAGTCCTGTCGGCGACATTTATCTTTGCTCGGAAGGTTTTTTCAATTTGGATGAGTGTTTTAGAATTAATAATTATTGTTTATAAAAATAATAATTGTTACCCTTTGCGCTATGCACAAAATCTTGTCTTAAGTTTTAAAGAACTTTAGTTTATCAATTAATAAATATTTGACAAGTCAAAGCAATTTTCACCAATAAAATGTAGACATAATTTGTCTCGACGCCATCTATTTGAGGGATTTAGCCGTTACAAGCCTCTCTCATACTAATAAAGTTGGTTGTTTACAGGTGAAAATATAATAAAAACAGTAATTATTGAATGGAACACTAGTATATATTGATTAACTTGGCGGGTTTGCGATAAGCCGACGTAGCTCAACGGTAGAGCATCTGACCGGACATTAGAAGGGTGCGGGTTCGAGTCCTGCCGGCGACATTTATCTTTGCTCGGAAGGTTTTTTCAATTTGGATGAGTGTTTTAGATTAATAATTATTGTTTATAAAAAGAAGTATTTTATTTTTTCTTCAAAAGATTTATTTATTAAATTAGACATTTTTTTATTTAATTTTTTACGTGTTTTTCAACCAACTATAACAATATTAAGTATGTACTGAAATTTTTACTTCACAAGACTGTGACATTACCCTCGAAAAAATTGCAATGTTTCGTTACATAACGGATTCTAGCCGTGCTAGTCTGTATTTAAATTTCCTGATAACTATTAATCGATTGTTATTTTTTTTTACAGTAACTCCACACTGGAGACCATGAGGGAAATATTTTTCCTCAGACCTTTGGGAATGCTGAGTGGAGGGTCTTTTAGAAGATAGGAAGGAGTTTACTTGGGCCTTGAAGAGACCCATGTTATAGGATGGAGGAAACACGGAGGCCGGCAGATCATTCCACAGCCGAGCTATTGAATACAATAACACACGTGTGCAAATGTTGGGCGGACGTTTTGCGTGTTTTCCGACTGTCCACCGGTGCCGAGGGGATCAATGACGCTAGTTCCTCGTAGCATCTTCCATCAAAATACCGGCAGAACAAGGACAGCATTCCCACCTGACGTCTGTGCTCCAAAGATTGCAATCCGTTTGCTAAGAGAAGCGAATCTATCAAACGGACCGTCCGTTTCTGCACAGAGTCAAGGGTTTTTTCAGATACTTTTTTTGGGGTCCCGACCAGAGGTAATTTATTAAAATTATATTTACATCAATCCCGCTAGCTCAACCTTCAGTAGATATTTACCCTGTTTGCAATTCGTTTATGGTCGATTTGAGAAAGCACCGCTTACGAGACGTTTATACACACAATGCAGGGATAGGTAATGAAATAAAAACAATTCTCTTTTGCTATAAAAAATGCCTTTCCAAGAACACCTGCATTGAATAGTAATGAATCTATGCTATGCGTGAAAAATCGTGAATCTCTCTGTGAACACATGCAAAATTTTATCTGCATCCAAAACGAACTGCAAATAACCCCAAATTTGTAATAAAATCAAAATAAACATTACCCCGGCCACAAGTGGCCATCTCAAAGGGCAGCAGAAGATCCCAGGACGCAGACAGGAAACGAAAACCACTGAGTTGACAAATTAATGTTGAGATAAAAAAATGCACCTTTTATTCTAATTAAAGACATGCTTTCATAATATCGATTAAAATAATGATTTTACTCCGAAATAGGAACGGCCACCGATGCGACCGTCCTCTTTGACGATAAAAACCAGAGAGTCGCCTGCAAGGGAGCGCCAGCCGTAGCTGAACGTTGCAGCCCCTCCCCTTAATACGTTTGACCAATGGCAACACACGTCGGTGTTACCATCAGCTAAAACAAATATTAAATATCGAGTACTTGACGGTAAATAATATAATGGGGTTAAATGTGAAACCTTCTTGTTTTGAGATATACTTCATAAAAGCTACCTTTACATATGAAGGGAGTCCATTAAGCAATTTAAAACCCTTACATTTAATTTTAAACCCTTATTTTTTTTTTTTGGTTTCAATAAATTCATTTTCGGAACTCTAAAATCGTCGCATCTCGCAGGGTAGCTATGAAAAACACTACTATATACTAATACAAACACTTTTTAACAAGCAATCGGGTAATATTTTATTATTTAACTTATAATTAAATACATACCCGGTATATAAAACAAACGTCGCCAAACACTTAGCATATTTAGTTAGCGTTGAGTTGTTTTATCTTCGTATACCCGCTACAGCACAGTACAAAGCGTATGCCATTGTTCTGAATAACTTCTAGTATGTTATTGCTTTAAAAAGTACGCTGCAGGGATAATTTGTTCAGTATAAGTACAGGGTAATTAAAAATAATGCACTCAATTCCGCACGATCTCTTCTGATACACGCGGTTGGCCTGCGATTTTTCCTTTAGAGAGAAATCCAGTTTGCTTAGATTGGTGATAGGTTTAATGTTAAAGTGGAGATGAAAGGTATGCTACACTGCAGTTTCCGACTAATTTTTACAGAAATCACGAATACAGAAAACTTTGTGCTGCATAGTAGCCATTTGATTGACAAGTGAATCGAAATTGTTGCTTGGCGGTGCGAACAACTATGAGCGATCTAGCGAAGGTTTCGGAAATTTTGGACCTCCTCTGTCAATTGCTATGTAGATCATTAGCATATAACCGATATTTCAGGAAATACATCATTTTAAACTATTTGCCCTTGTTCATAAAATTACGTTATCACAACTTCAACTATTACAATTAACTTGCTGAAATATGCAGGGTAAAAATAGGAAAGGTCAAGATGGGATCCAAACGACTCAACCCTTATCCTTGTTTCTTCAGAAGGCTCTTCTTTGGCTGCACTTGAGCACATAAATAATCAATAGTTCAACAGAGACGATATTCATCTGCGGCGGATCACACAAAACAAATATCACGGCGGTGGAGAAAACAATAGATTGCGGAGATATAAAAGACACAATACGAATATTTCGTTTCGGGTTGCGGATTGATGTGAAGTGAAAAAAATCACAGCGGACAATGTGCGGGCAGAGTCGATGGACTAGGTATGGGTTAGAATTGGGTAGGTTTATTTTAGGAAGCACATTATTGTGCAAATCAACTATAATGCTATTCAAATTGAACTATAAACAGCGCAATCATCAACTGCACTACTTTTGTCTTGCGCTTACTTCAACCCCATTTTTTTCGCTTCTTTTCATTCATATTATTTATTTTACACATGGTCACGTTTCAGGTATTTCCATTATTTTATAATTCCTTCGCCAATTCTTTGCCTTATTAACACATGTTTTATTCTATTTTACATTAACTCCAGACAGGAGGCCCTCAAAAAAATAATTTCCCTCAGATATGAAGATCTGAAGGGATTTCAGCATATCACTTTCAGTAACAGAAATTATTTATTTATTTATTGTATAATACACACCCTATATGGGCTTTTACATATAAAGTTATTTATAACAAACAGGTGCAAAACACACCACAGTAGGTACAAATATTCGAACAAAATACTGGAATAACATAGTGTAAGCACCATTCTAAGTAATAAGTTCAGAGGCGAATAATGAAAATTAGGGACAAACAAGAAACAATTCGGCGCTTCATTAAAAGGTTCCTGCCTAAATTATACTGTAATGTCGTACCTTACAAAAAATAGCTTTAAATACAAAAATCACAATAAGGAACGTCAGTCCAACTTTTTTTTATTTATTTTATCAGTTATAATGTCAAATGTCAAAATAAAGATGAGCTTTACCACACGTAATTTTATATTCTATTCATAGTAAACCATAACTAAACACATGTAATAAAATTATGAACCTTTTTAGAAACTTCAACTCGAAGATTAATAATAGTATTAAGCATTAACAAGATCATAATATCCTTGTTGGTAATTGTTTTGCTCATGAAAGCTCTAATTTTTTTCATTAATAATAGTTTTTTTTATAAATTAAACAACATTTATGGAGCTTAAGGTCACTCAAATTAAGTTTAAATTTCGTCAAACATAAAAAAAATACATATTTAAAATACAAAACAAAATGGAATGGAATACTCTCTTTATTTCATTAAAAATAGTATTATATTGAACAACAATTATAGAGCTCAACATCATCCAAATAAAGTTTAAATTTCGCCAAAACTTAAAAAATACACATTTAAAAGTCAAGACTAAGGTGAGCAATAAAAAGGTTTTTTTCTAATTTAACAACAGAATGCGTCGTATGTTCCAAATCCAATGGTATTAACACTAGATTTTTTTGTACCGAATTTGAATGGCGCGCCATTTAAAGTGTAAAATTATAACACAAGCTTGATTTTTTATTTTTAATTTTCGTCGGAGTTCTCTGCACAAACGCACGTTAGAGAATAATGCCACTGGTCGAGAAAGTCCCCTGGAGAGGCCAAGGGGTCTCCCTCGATCCTCTGTTGTGGCGAACCACTCGTGGTGACCTATGACAGAGGTGTTGCTTATCCAATGAATGGTTCCCGGAGCAGCGGTACCCATACCCTCCTCTCAAATTAATTAATATAAGTGTTACGAATGTAATTAGAGGTCTTTTAATCCATAATACGTGTTAACGATATGTTGCTACACGTTTTATTTTTATGTACGTACACACGAATGCAGAAATTCCGCAGATGAATTATTTTTACAAAAAAATATAATAGCTACCTCCGTGATAGATTGCCCTGAATTACTTCGAATCCAATTAAGAGTGCCCAATAGACAAAGCAGACAAAACCACACACTAATCCTCCCTCAATGTAAGACCAACTCAAAACAAAACACTTTTATTCACCGCGCTTCTCACATTTTTAACACTTCATACATTGAGTTCGACTTATTTAACTCAGCCCCTCAAAACTTCGAACCTAGAATCAATACATAATCTTTAGAAAATACATATTACTCTACACATAATAGATCCATCCTCTTCCTTCCCTCCCATAAATCCATCCCCATGGGCTAAAATTCTAACTTTTTGTGATTGAATAATTACGAAATTTTTAAAAAAATCTTTTATTAGTCAGTTTCTATATATATATTTACCATTCTTCACTAATATTGTTAACTCTTGGTTTTACAAATGAAAAAAAAAATCAACAACATTTATTACCAATGCAAATACGATTATCTCTAACTAGGAAAATATTGTATTTTCTCCCATGCGAATTACGTTAACTATGTAAATTTATTCTAATTTCAATTTAAAGCAGGTAGGAAATAAAGTGGATATGCGAAATGCTTCAAGTTGTGTAATTTTCGTTTTCTTTTCCTCATTTTCGAGTTATTATAAAAATAATCTGTTTATTTCTTGCGGGTCTACAGACCCCATTATAATGCTTTGTTGAACACCTTTTATGTAAATTCAAAATATGTTCCGTCAGTTACGAATTTTCGTCCGTAGGTTTTGTTTCGCGGAAAACAAATTATTTTTCAGCCGAGACTTCGGTGCCAGAAGAAAAAAAAATAATTTCATCACGCTACTAATAAAGTCGTCCGCGTGTTCTTCGTACGACAATTCTAGAAATCCGAGCCGTGTTTTATCATTTTAATAGAAAAATACGACCTTGCACCAAAATAACAACATTTTTTTCCTTCATTATCCCTACCGCTGGCGGCATCTCCTGTTTGAGTTTAGTTTAGCTCTTTTACCACGGATGGCTCTAGTAGTAATAGTTCGTAGAGTTGCCGCTAGATGTCTATAGCATAGGCACACTCTCCTCTGGGAATTAAAAAGGGTCACTGAGAGTTTACATGTCATTTATGAAGAGTGTTTATCGTCTGAATAAAAGAAAAAGTACTTGTTGTGTGAAACGGCGTTTTTATTTGAGATCATCCGGACGACAATTTTGACTATCATCAGGGCAATATTCACCCTCCAGGCGGCAGCCCAGTAGTTTTAGGAGCCTTGAGCCTCCGTGTCTCCCAAAATTTCAAATCATCGACCAACAATATCTAGACAGGGCAAGATAATTTCATTGTCGCCCTGGTGAAAGACCACCATTCAGAATTGAAACGTTGCTTGAAATGGATTTTAGCCGTGTTTGGCGACCAGATCTGAATAGCTAGGTATTTTCCCCACCTTCCTCTTCCCCTTCTCCTTCCTCTCCCCAATACATTCAGCCTCACAACATTCCTCAATTGGGGATGCCATAGTCTCACTGGCTCCAGACGGTTAGGAGCAGTTGGGAATCTTGTGGGGTATTCATATAAAAAAAATGTAGCTCTTAAAAAGGGCTCCAAAATGAATTGATTTCCGAAAATATTTACGAAAAGAAAGTCCATTACCTCTTAGTCAAAAGACCGAAAGAAGCATTGCTTGTTACCTTTCGTTGGTCTACATCTAACAAATTTGTCTCCCAGCAAATTTCCATCAATGGAGTGGGTAACTTTATCGACATCATTTTTTCAACCACATAACTGAGACAGTTTGAGATGTTCTAGATAGGGAGTATGCAGTACTTTATTATTGACAATTTAATAAGCTAAACGTATACTTTTAAAAAATGTATACGTCACATGTTGTTTCCAAAAAACTAAGAAATAAAGAAGTGTTCAATTTCTTCAAGCCGTTTGAAGAATGTTTAAGATAGTGTCCAGTAAGTTCAAGAAATCTATGCGCAGAGAACATAAAAGCGATGTATTTATCTATATCATCAGATGTATGTTTTTTTTTTATTCTTTTTCAAATTTCCGTTAATTGACAAATTCGTAATATGTAAGTTTAAAAAAAAAAAACATGATTTTTATACTAAATGAAAAGCATGTTCCAACTAAAAGAAGACCGAAATTTTGTTAAATTTAGAGAAATTTTAAAAAAAATCTTCCGATCTTTTAATATAAACATTTAAAAAAACGTGTTTTTTATTTAAAAATAAATAATGCTTTGTACTGTAATAAGAAACTGAGAATATTTAAATTTACCACAAACACTAAATAATGAGATTCTAATTACGGTGATCGAACTTATAATTATCTATAAAGTACTTATATATATCAATATATATATCTTAGTATTGTAAAATGTTTGTGTACAGTGCCAGGGAACATTTCTCCCTCTTCCTGTGTCAACTGTGGTTAGAGGAGCATAAATGTGGAGGTAATCTTTTCTACCCAGTGAACGGGCTGCCTATTGCTACTGTAGTGCTTTTACTTTTTTATTTTATTTCAAAGAAATATCAACTGTGTCTTATGTGCTAGCAGCACTTGAGCTCGCTCACTAAGGTAATGGAGAGTATAAGATGGAATTTGGGCGGGGTAACGTACATACAAATATAATTATGTCTCCTGGGTTAAACGCCCGGAGGGATTTTATATAAATCTTTTTTAATCACATATAAAAAAATTAAGTATTATAAAATACATGCGCAAAAGTTAACACCACTTGAAAATTTCAGTTTAAATTGGCTATATTTTGGATTAATTGATTGCATTTCTGATATATTTTTATGAATGGTACCGTGGATACTAACTAAATGATAACCGTTCCGATAGAACTAGATAATATTCAGTTTAACACTATTCCGACCTGTGAAATTACAAATACTATCTTGCATGTAATTCAACACTCGGCACATACTAACAACACACTCAATTACAATCTCGACGTAGTACTATACTACAATAAAACTACATGTACTAAAAACATACTCAACAAAATATGGACTAAAATCTTTAGAATATATAGCTTACACACAATACAATAAATTACCCAACGATATTAAAAATGCAAGACAATGTGAAAGGTCTCAAAGTCAGATGCTTAAACTCTATTATTTTAAAGAATACCTTAAGAATCAATGCTGTGACGTGTCTCTGTATTAAGTATAACTATACAATGTACCAGTGATGTGTTTCTTTATAATAAGTGTCTCTGTACACTGATATTATAATGTACCACTGATGTCTTTATTACAAATGCAAATTATGTCTTGTAAATGTTGTTAATGTACCGTGAATATTAATTATGTATCTTAAATATTAAGTATGTTTGTTTCTAACAACTGTACTGCACAATTCCACAATGAGTTTCTTAACACTTGGGAATACAATGCATACTGTATTGTATATGAACTACAAGACAAATATTAACATTTTACAAATGTATATCCCGTTCCAACTATAGTTTGCATTCCCCAATTCAACGCTTTCACAGTCTTGGTAACAGATACTTAAATGATATGGACGTATTTGACAATAATATAAAATTGGCAAATTTCGAAAAAAAAGGATGAACGAATTATTTCTACCTAGTTTATAAATTATTGTCATATACAACTTTTTACATTATTTACTTATTTGTTATTAATGTTAATATTGTATTATTTATTTTTTCTGTTCCATTATATTCCTGTGTATTTTTAGCATTGGTGCATTTTCTTTTTTTTCTTTTTTCAACTGTGATTTAACTTTTGTCCTGTTTTGTATTTTTTTTTGTATATCATTTAAAAATGATGTATCTATATGTTAAAACTCTCTGGGCGTTTAAATAATGATAATAATTAAATAAATAATAAAATAAATGAATTTAATTTAATTTAAAATAAATCTGATGGGAATGGATCTTAGTATACGTGATGCGGAGTAGAGACGTGGA
Organism: Halesus radiatus; assembly: GCA_022606495.2. NCBI lineage: Eukaryota > Metazoa > Arthropoda > Insecta > Trichoptera > Limnephilidae > Halesus > Halesus radiatus. Next base: position 267,726 of record JAHDVE020006357.1, read on the forward strand.
GAACGAGCTTTGGTGTCGATAGATTACGCCGGTTATTGTGGAATTTTGAATTTTAAATGCTCAACATGGGAGTTCCAGGAAGGCTTAGAGCATACGAGCAACCCCATGTATTTCATATCCTATGCATTTGAAGCTTTTGACTTTCAAGAATTATATCTAATCTCAATTTTCTCTTTTCGCGAAAGTTGGAAATGTGATTTAATTAATATCGAGGGTCAATTTATTTATACGCAGCCATAAGACTAGGTTAGCGATATCTTTGTTCATTTGATCTTCAAGAAAACTCATTTGATAAACGCGTTGCTTTAATTTATTGTTAATTTCAAGTGGTACGACATAAATTTCGATAATTACATTCTATAATTGAAAATTCCTATCGAATTTATTAAGAGGAACGGCTGCGCGGCCTATTTCATTCAGAACTTAATTTTGGATTTGAGGCCAAAATACTCACCTTAACCGAACACATAAATTTTTTTAATTAAATGTTGAGAAGTATTTTATTTATTTTTGTTTTACATTATGAAATATAGGCCATTAAGGGGATTGATTTTTCGCGATTTTAGACACATCTTTAAAAATTATTTGGAGTCTAACGATGATTTAAAAAAAAAGTTTTACCCCGTCTGCTTTAAAAATGTAATGAATAAAATAAGCATTATGGTGGACTTTAAATTAAATGAAAAACGACCAATTTTCGTCGGAACACAAATTTTCCGTATATAATTTTATCGACCCGAAAAAACCTTTTTTTTAAGTGTGTTGTTTTTCATATTTTTATTTACGTAATCATATTTACATAGTAAAGATGATAATTTTTTTGTTTTTTAATTTCTTTTAGAAACCCGCAAATATTTTTCAAAGTTGCCTCTAAAATTATAATTTTTTATTCCATGGCACTTCATCATTTAAAAAATAAAATAAATAAAGCATTTTTCACATGTACTACATATTTACTAAACCTTTAATTAAAAAAATATAATTATCATACAGTTTGGATGGGTATATAAAGAAGCAAAAAAATATTTATAAATTAAAATATACTTTGTATTCACCACTATATCAATATACACAGAATAATTACACAGATGAAGAAAAGATCTGTGTATATTAAAAAAGTGGTGAATACAAAGCATATTTTTAATTCGTTTATTAATAGTGACGTCACAAAGTAAATACCAATCGTTTGATGAAATTATTAAAAAAATATCCATTTGGAAAATTTTATATCATTCTAAACATTTATTTTTTCAAAATATGTTTATATAATAAAGTTCTAAAGTAGGTACCTACTTCTGTTTTCCATTTTGAAAATATTCTACCGAAACAAACCTTCTTATTTTTAATATGTAATCTGTGGCTAACCACCTATGGGCTAACCTCAATTAATACAACAGGTTCAATATTTTTCATACTAATTTTGAAACGTTATAGCAACAGTTTTACATATTATTGGATTTAATTAACTCTCTAAACCTAATGAGAATAAACTGTTCCATTTTCAGCAAAACCGGTAAAGTAATTTTTGAAAAAATCTAGGACAGATAGACAGACGAATATTATTTTTTACATATTATTAAGATGGCAACTTGCGGACTGATACTAGACTTTTTAAATAATCCGATAGGATAGGGTTAACTGACTGTTTTTTTTTCAATATCATTAAATCTCTAATTGACAGCCCTGAATTGTTGGAATTCATTTATATTAATAGATTTTTAATCATTGAAGATAACATTAATATCTCTTAGAATGAAACATGAAACCGGAAAGACAAAGTAAAGAGAAATACATCGGTAGCAGTTGAATATTTTAGTCATAAAATGGTAGAAACCAAAATATATGGGAATTAATTGAAGATGGTAGTGACAGTTTTTATAAATCGAAGTATGATACCGATAAAAATGACGGTACGGATTGGGGTAGCCGTAGCTCATTGGATTAAACCATGAGGTTCTGGTTTCGAGTCCCAGCTACTACCGTTATCTTTTTTTTTCTATGTCTTTTCGGCTTTATGTTTCATTCTAATAGTTGCTAACGTTATATTTTGTTTCATGCCTCACTGCCATACAGCAGGGTTAATATCAGCACTCCGTTGTGTACTGCTAGATTCTAATTGAAAAAATAAAACAATAACTTTGTGTACATCACTTTTATTTTATACTTTTGCCAACCGGGTTTCGCTACTACCGTAGCTTCTTCAGGGCGGTATACACCTAAACTATGAACTAAGATACACATGTGTTATAGATTGATAAAAACAGGCGAGTGGAGGGCCAAGGGTGGGAGATCAGCAGGTACCTGCTGACCGGGAAGTGTGTGTACTCAGATTCTCTTCTTTAGACAATTTTTTGTCAGCGCCAACCGCATCAGTCCTCCGTTAATGCATTCACCCCTCTTTCAATATCCCTATAAGTCTTTCCATATCTCGTAAACGTACTTCCTAAATTCAAGTATTCATCATTCACGACTATATTTCACACTGTTTCCGTATTCTCTCTTTCAAACACCATGACTTTAGACTTACTTACATTCATCATTAGCTCATTCTTCATACATACTTCGTTCATTTTAATATCAAATGTACTAACTTATTAGGATTGGTATATGAATTCCACTGTTGATGCTGGCATTGCTAAAATCTTTATGTTATCACCCCACAGAGGCAGTTTTTAATACCCAACATAGACACTCATTACTAACCTCTTAATGAAATTACAACTTAAAAAAACGAGTAAAAGCAAGTATGTATTAGTACCCTAATTACCCGTAAAGCTAGGTTTAGTAGAAAACACGGTCTCTGTGGTTGTTTGTGGCCGAAAGAGGAACATTATTAAAATTTATCAAATGAAAGCCTCCTGGTTTCTCGCTACTCAGTACACACTACACGGGCTTTATTTAATAAAGCAAGCTCTGGGCTTAACGGAATAAGTGTACTGGAAAGTAATTCAATTTGTTTGTATTTTTGAAGAGAAGCGATTTTAATGTAAGAACGGGCACTACATGGAATTTTCTACCTAAATGAAATACCAAAATGTAAATTGTTGCGTTGAATATTTTATGTACCCTAAAAGCAGAAGATATTTTGTGTATTTTTAACAAAGAAAATATTTCAATTTATTTTTTTAAGTCATCGAAGCTTATAACCCGCATTTTAATATTTAATCATTGAAGAAGATACTATTAACGTATCTTAAATGAAATATGAAACGGAAAGACACAAATTTAAAAAAGTCAATCGCATCTGGGAATCGAATCCGGGACTCGTGTCTTACCGGGACAACCGCTCTAAAAACTGAACTAATGAGACTAGGGGCGCTATTCACGTTCTCTTAAAGGAAGATTCCTTATCTTTTTTTTTAGGCTTGTAATGGTCTTACCATCACCATTTTCTTACCCTATACTCTGGAAAAAAAAAATTATATACATAACATTCATGCTGGAAAACCGAAGACTAGCGACACCTACCGACTTATTGGAGTTTTGGATTGCAGTAAACTCAGTTTAGTTCTAATTAATTCAGGAACACGTTTCACAGAAAGCTCACTAGATGGAAGTAACAATAAGGGAGGTTACATATCCTTGATCATACTTGATAAGTTCGATCCGAAAGAAGAATTGGCCAATGAGGTGAACTTGCCGAGAGAGTCATCTCGGATCGGTGACGTGAAGTCTATTGCTAAATTAAATCATGACGAAGGACGGGCGGTCCATCACAGTCAGTGTCACGAAGCGGGTTCATCTCAGGCTTAAAGACTCCTTGATTAACTACGAAATTCCGGTGAGACATAGTGAAAAGATACTAAATAGATTGTTAGAAGATTATTTGAAAACACAAATCTTCAAGTGACATAAGATTTTGAACTAAAACTTTAAAAACAATTACGTTATGTTATAATTCATTTTAATGCATTTTTATTTTATTTTTAAATATCATTAATAAGCCTTTTAACGAAGAATTACGTTTTATAAAAAAGGTACCTACCTCATTAGATAGTAATGACCTTTTTTGTCTGTAGTTCTAAATGTGACATTTGAATTTGTGTCGACCGAAGAGGTGGGTCATTCCACTTATTTTTAAAACTCGGTTCCAATTCCGAGTTTAGCCACATGGACTCGATTCCTCGGACTCGCTCTTCATTCCTTTCGGTCCGCATAGATCCGCTGTTCCGGAAGCAAAAATCGTTCATATTACGCTATTGAATCCAAAACCCTTGCCGTTCTTTCAGTGTGAGTTCGGAACGAGTGAATCCGGATTTAGGAACTCGGAGTGAGTCCACCGCCTTCAGAACCAGATTAATTAGACTCGTAACGACTCTCCTCCTCTCCTCATGAATAATAACGTAATTGGTAACTTACTTAATATTGAGTTTTTAATGAATGTCATTTGCTTAATGACAGCTGACAGCTGTTATCCGAGAGAACCAGAACCACGGTTAAGCAAGAAGTTTTAAGCCTAAGGAAACAGTAAAGGAATCTTCCTTAAAACGGACGGGAATTGCGCCGCCGTTCACTTTACGCCATCTTCATCGATATCATACCTCAAATTCAATCTATCTATTTTTTTATTTTATTTTTTTAAAATCAAATTTAATAATGCCTATGTAGGGCAGACGGGAAGGGCTTTCTCAACTAGATTCAAATAACATATAAGATGTTATAAAAATAAAAGCCCTTCTTCAAAATTCGCAGAACATCTTTTAGTAAATAATCACATCCCGTTTGACTACAACAAACCTAAACCCTTACACCTAGAAAGAAAGGGCCTAAGATTAAATTTACTTGAACAATTATAAATTAACAAACGAACGAATGATCCTAATATCCTTAATGAATAAAGTAAGGAAAATTATATACTCACCGCTTCTCAGTATGTTCACATTATCAAAACAGTACAACACAATTAAATAAATCAATTAAGAAAAGACTACCAGTTAAATACGAGTAAACACACTATAAATGTGAAAACCTCACAGAATTCAGAATTTAAATTGCTTTCTAACTAAATCGGTTTTACCGATAATAAATCAAGGAGTGGGAGTAAATTCAATCACATAAATAAGTCGTCACGATGTGGATTAACCACAGTTTGAAAATGGCCTTAAACGCCGAAACAGCTATCACAATAATTACAACTAAAAATACTTGCACAAGTTAATAATAACATTGTTAAATTTGATTTACATTAAATTAAAAAAAAAAAAAATTAAATGGAGTTCTACGAATTAAACACAAAAAGAAGTAATAATTAATCAATCTATCTGGATTGCAATTATGTTCTGGTAGAACTTTGTAATTATCATAAAAATAGTAGCCAATAATATGCGATTTAATGGAGGATAGTATTGACAAGTCTTGAAGTTAAGTTAAGTGAAGTAAACTAGTGACTATATTAATATAAAAGGTGTGATATGTTTTTAATAGGTGTCCATTATTATTAAGACACCTTAAGAGGAATACAACCAGCCAAAAATATTTGCTACAAGCTGTGTGTCTTATGTCACCGTAAATACAGGTAATACGCATAAAATTCGCTTGGCAAGCGAAGTTTAGAAATGTTTATAGTAAGTGAAAAAGCGTGTTCTTATTTTTTTTGTGAAAAATTATGTGAGAAAGAAAAAAATGAATCAGAGGAGTGTTTCCCTGACAATCTTAGCTATAATTAAGTATTTAAAAAAAACTTGTATTTTACATGCGTTGATAATTTTCTATTGAATAAATATATTTTTTTAATAGTTTACGCATGCATTTTTTACAGCGTAATTAGGAAATTTATTTTAATTCTTATTAAGAGAGTTTCTAAGAAAAGGTTTAACTTATCTAAACCATACTTTTTTGGTTTTCATTATGTAAACCAATTAATTAAATAGATTAATCGTAATAAAGATTTCTCTGATAGATCCGCCTAAAGTGCTCTTTTACACTGATTTTTACACGTTATGCGATGTTTCGCCTATATGAAATGTGAGGCAATCGAAGAGAATAAATACCCGAGTGGCTTAATCATCATCATTAATGAAAAATTTACCTATACTTTCACCCGGCCAAAACGCTGGTTTAATATCTAATGGAAGGTCTTTAATATGTGTACTTCGTAGTATTTGTTTTTTAGGTAATTTCATTTGAGATTAGTTAATATTATTTTCAACATAACCATATTGTTCTATCCTGTTATACAATTTTACAAACTAAAATTACCCACAAGAAAATTGAGGGTTTTGCATGTAAAACTGTTGTGCGAATAATGATGGTTTTGATGGATTATAATAAAGGGTAGATTAAATGTTTAAAAGGATAAGGATAACCAAACACTTACCGAATAATGTCATGAACGAACATGTTTCCCAAAATTAGTTTTTCTTCTGGCCAACAAGAGAGCATTCAAAACAATTACTGTCAGATCAGTGTGTTCCACTTTTAAAAATTTAGTGTTTGGTTTGGGAAGGACTGGGTAAATAGCAATTAGGGTAGGAACCGACTACATTATCATTTCCGAACCGATAATTTTTCATATTTAATCTAATTAAAAACTTACAAAATAAAATTATTTCCTATGGTGACAGATCTTTGGCATTTTGCAAGAGGTATGAGTCAGTAATAATGGGAAATTGAGTCAAGTGTGCCAATCAAACTGTATTTTTTTCACTTGGAAAATAGTGATGAGACATCAAAATACGTGTGCTGTAAAGTAAACCGTTGACATAGCGAAATTAATCACATTTTTTTATGAAGCAACAAGAACTGAGGGGCAACTCAAGATATTTGTTTGCCGAAATACGTATTATTTGGTAATATTGACACGGAAAATGGAGCCAAGATTAATCATCGCTGTATTCTGTGTATACATGGTCCGCTTATTTTTTAAAAATAAATATTGATATTCCCGTATTATAAAATATTTGAAAAGCTCTTGCTACTAAGCGAAAATGTTGCTTGAGAACTTACCTAGCACAAGGAATAGAACGCACGACGCCTGTTGTGGGAACAAGACGTATTCATCAACCAAGCCAATAACCGGTAATTTATTAAATAAAAACAACTGAGGGGTAACTTTTTTTTACATGAATACCCCACAAGAGACCTAACTACTCCCAACCGTCTGGAACCAGTGAAAGTATTGGGGAGAGGAAGGGGAAGGGGAGGAAGAAGGTGGGAAAATACCCGGCTATTCAAATCTGGTCACCAAGCACGGCTAAAGCCATTTCAAGTAACGTTTCAATTATGAATGGTGGTTTTTCACCAGGGCGATACTTCCGAGTATCTTCCACTCTGGAACGTGCCCAAATATACAACATATTATTTTTTAATGAATTAATTGTGAAACAGCACAAATTAATTAAAGAAAATTTATTTAATTTTTTTTGTTTTAACATTTTCAATTAATTACTTACCTACTTTCATTATTAATTGTAAATTTTGTGTATGTTTTGTAATTTGTCTGTTCTTACATTATTATTTTTCTGTGTTTATTATTTGTCATTAATTTTTAGTATACTGTGTCCCGATGAGTGAAGCATCGCTTCCGAAACGTGTTGATATTTATAAATTAAACAGGTGTGTAAACAAAGTAGTTCTTATTAATTTTATAAAAAAAATAAATGATCCCTGAAAATTCGTTTACCACAATTGACTCCTTAAACCACTATAATATGCATTGAATGAAAACAAGTACTTACAATACAATACTTAAATAGCGGAATTGTTAGAGCAGTAGTCTAGTTAAATATTTCAAAGCTTTCTTATCTCAGTTGAAACGGAAGGCCGGTCCAAGATGTGGACCCAGGACATTAAATGCTTTGTACCCAAATTTAGCAGCATTCGTACGAGAGGGTTTCAACCAGTCTGTTCGACGCATCAAACTTGGCCGACCTGAGCGTGAGTTTCCTCTGAGTAATATTGTCCCTCCCGCAGAGATCTGTTAAGAATTATGGTTCCAGCCCGTTCAGTGCCTTACGCAACATGAAATAATAATTTCAAGACATTTTGTTTTGAATAGTTTTATCCATTATGTACATTTGTTACGTCATTTTTTATTCTACCTGTTTCGACTTATCCGTGGCATCTTAATTTATTACAGAAATAATTATATACTATTAGTTGAGATTAGTGGGAGTGAGAGTGGCGATTTGGAGGGGGCGGGGGCAGAGGGTGGATTCAACATAACAAAGAAACATGGTTAACAAAGGTGATTTCCAGGATGTTATTATTTTTTTAACTACATTGTTTTTTTTTTAAGTCGGAAAATTTTAAATATGTATCAATATTTGAATGTTTAAACTTAGTTTTTTCTAATAAATGATTGGCAAACTCACATAGTTATTATGTCGTAAACAGCTCACCCCCCCCCCCTCTGAATTACAAATTCCACTCACAAAAAGTTTAAATTCAATTCGTTAATATTTCATTTTAGACAAGCTGCTGTGTTGAACATAAAATGCTAGATTGAAAACCAGTTTTTAAATCAACTCTATGCCACAAATACCTGTTCCATCCTTTCCCTCGAATTAAGCCTTCCATATAATTGTTTTCTAATCTGGACCGAGATAAGACCTGAGATAAGACAGATTGGATGTATTTTGATAATGTTACGTAATCCCTAAATGTCCGGTGCTGGGAAATGAAACAGGTGCTCTGGTTGGCAATATCTCATCAAAAAAGCGATTAAGTGATACAAGGCTGATGAAAAATAATAATATTGATAAGTAAATTCAGCAAAATATTGTTTTAGGTTAAATGTGAAAACAATTTTGTTACACACAAAATTTCATGTTTTTAAAAATGAACGGGTGCGGGGAGTGTAGAATGATGATTTGTATAGCTCTGTTTTTGTGAAAAATCACTTCAACAGCACTGTACAAATATAACTTGATAGGGTTTATCTTATTATGTACAAACAAATACAGAAACATACTTATCTGCACCTGGCAGGTCACTCCAGATTAACACGTTATATTATATTATGTTTTATCTTCGGAAGATGTGATTTTGCACGCACAGGATACAATATTAGAGAACACCGCACATCGCATAATACTGCAGTTATTATTTTATTTTTACTTGTTATTGACATTAAATTTATCAGAAGATGGTGGCTAAAGAAGAGTTCGTATTTATTTAAAATATTATTATTATATTTTCATATGAAGCGGTAACTTGGTGATGTGACATTATAATTTAAAAAAATAAAACAATAACTTCGTTTTACATCACTTTTATTTATACTTTAGTCGACCGGGTTTCGCTACTACCGTAGCTTCTTCAGGGCAATATACAACTAAACTATGAACTAAGATGCACATGTGTTATAGATTGATACAAACAGGCGAGTGAAGGGCCAAGGGTGGGAGATCAGCAGGTACCTGCTGACCGGGAAGGGTGTGTACTTTGTTTATTGGGAATATTTAAGGATTGGACTTTTATTTAAATTTATTTGATTATTTATGAGTCTACTATTAGTGTTTTTAGCTTTCCTTATTTCTAATGCCTCTAAGTTATCTAGTCTAATGCCTATTCCATTTTTATGTAGTAAACTAGTGCCTGTATTTTTATTGAATGTGTGGTCTGTTTCTAAGACTGTATAGACTATACTGCCCTGAAGAAGCTACGGTAGTAGCGAAATCGGTCGGCTAAAGTATAAATAAAAGTGATGTAAAACAAAGTTATTGTTTTATTTTTCAAAATATTATTATTATTTATTTACTTTATTTCTGAAAAACAGATATAACAAATTACGAAAGAGAGTTGAAAAATTCTACTCGACATGGAAATGGCAAAGAAAGGATAGAAGTAGACTGAAAGCCGTGGAAATCAGATCTCCGAGGCGTATGTGTCGTAAAACCATTTATGGCTGTGTGAAACAGGTCGTGAATCTCAAAGAATGCAAGGTTTTTTTGTTTTATTTTTTTACTATCACTCCACACGGGAGGCCCAGAGGTAAATAAATTCCTTCAAGGCCTATATCATCTTTGGGGATGCTGTATGGAGGGTATTTTAGGGGATAGGAAGGAGTGATATTGAAGAAACCCATGTTATAGGAGGGAGGAAACATAGAGGCCGGCAGATCATTCCATAGCCGAGCTCTTGAACACTGGAACGAGTCGTAGAAGCGACCCGTTCTCATGTGACAAATGTCAACCAAGTACAAATGTTGGGCGCGCGTTTGGCGTATTTCCCGATTGTGCACCGGTGCCGAAGGGATCTATAACGCTAGTTTCTCAGATTATCTTCCTCTAAAATACCGGTAAAACAAGGACAGCATTCCCACCTGAAGTCTTTGCTCCAAAGATTGAAATCCGTTTGTTAAGATAGGCGAATCTATCAAACGGACCGTCCATTTCTACAGAGACAAGGGTTTTTCATATTTTTTGGGTTTTCCGACCGGGGGTGGCTGGGAAATTCTACAGTGGGATGCACTTGCGATTTGTACAGGGTCAGCAGTTGTGTACTATTAAAGTATCTGCGGACTCTGCACAATATGCCCAGCGTCTAAGAGGCTAACTTTACCCTGGCTTCGGTTGATGCAAGCGTAACTAGTAAGATTAAGAAAAGGACGCTTCGATGGTTTCGGCATGTTTAGTGGATTAACGAAGAAAGGAATGAATGTGAATAGTAGAAAAAGGCAAGGACGCCGGAGGAAGACATGGCATGATCAAGTGAACCTATTACTTGAGTCGGGCTATGTCAAGGATAACAGAAGTGTATATATGAGATGAGATATTAATGTGAATGAAACATAACTGAATTACTTGGTGGTGCGTCTTCTCTGCCAACCCCTGCGGAGAAACTGGGTAATGTTAGTTTTCTGTAAATACGATAATGTCGTAATCGCACCGATTCTGCAGTGTTATTATATACCACGTTACCCGAGCTGCGTAATATTTCCATTGTTGACCGAACGTTTTGTTCGCCTAACAAAAGGAGGAACTGTCCGCAAATTAATTATTTTACGAATTAAAGTCTATTCACATTTAGCAGCACAGCGCAGGCGGAACAGTACAGTTCAGACACGACAGCATTAGTTGCCCAAAATATCTATGAACACATTCTTACATTTTGTTTTAAAGATTTTTATACACTATGGACATTTGCTATTAAATCTTATTTATTTGCTGCCGGTTTCGACACATCCGTGTCATTCACTAGGGTACTTACAATTTTTTTAGAAATTGGCACATATTTAATGACCACGAAATATCCGCGTACCCGCGCGATTACTCAGCCGGCGCCGGGCGAGATTGTCGGCTAGAATATTTTGACGTGCTAGTGGCCGCTTGTGACGTCTGCGCCTGCGCAGTTAGTATGAACAGTCAGTTGGCCTCATTAGACGCAGATATTGCTAAATCCGAGAAGATGGATAACTATAAATTGATTGAATCGGTCGGGGAATTTAGGTTATAAAATAATAATAAAAAAGGAATTAAATAATTAAAAATATACTTTGTACATACAACTTTTATTAAAATATATAAATATTTCTACATGTTTCGACAGCAATGCTGTCATTCTCGGGAATATATGAATACTGTCGAAACATGTAGAAATATTTTAACGTAATTTTTATCTCTGATATGGATGCAACATTGCGATTGTCTATTACGTGTCTATGGATTGCATATACGACAGAGGCGGCGGTTCAACATGGCGGGGACATAACCTGACACGAGCGGTGGAGCTTGACGTTTTTTTTGTGGGAGTAGTTATTTTGATAATTTCCTGTTTTTTGACGCCGGGGTGCGTCCATTCGATTTACCCGAAGTGGGTATGGTTTTAATTTTTTATTTGACGGGGAAATGGGTTTAATGTATTCATAACCAAATGTAAGGTTATGAAACCCAATCGCGCGTGCCGTTAGTGATGGAGAGGGTCCCTGCAGAATGGTGAGCGGACGTCGACGGCTAGTTGCTGGAACTACATCCAAACAGTGATATAAGGTAGCATCCTTAATTACTTTTTGCCTGACCGCACGGGAGCTGTGGCGGAGGGCGTTTCCTGAAGAGATGTCATAGTCTTCACAGAAGGTGACCGTGGTAATCGGTGAGCGGCAGGCCTGGAGCGGCCTTGCTTTCTGCTGAGTGGATGAGGCCGACCACAGGGGCCATTGCTTCTTGAAGTAACCCTAAAACGTTCGTTGAAGTTTAACATCTCTCTCTTTCCTCTAGTAATGATAATCGGGGTTTTGATTCAATAAAGGCCATGTTTTCTTTGTTAATAGGGTTTTTATTTACCTCATCTACCAATCTCATCCGCGCATCCTGATAAACAAAAGAGCCCCCCCTGTAAGGGAGGTTGCAGGTAAGCGCGCAATCTGCCGATGCTACAATATTTATATATTTTAATAAAAGTGGTGCACACAAAGTATATTTTTAATTATTTAATTAATAATGACGCCACAAAGTTACAAATCGTTTGAAGAAATTATAAATACAGGAAAGATTATAAAATTATCAAATGTATTGTGGCGGACACTACATCTTAATTGAAAGTTCAGTTGAAAGCCGTACTCGGGTCTGTGCTGTGTCTGTGCTGTGCTGCTCGATGTAATGAGAATACTCACGTCTTAGCTGCGCCTGTACTGTACTGTTCTGCTCTGCGCAGTACTGGTAGATTTGAATAGATCTTAAATATTATGTGCTACTATGGAGATCGCCAACATATATATATATTTTTTAAAATTATTTCTTTATTTCTTAAGACACACATTCCTGGGTTACGTATAATCTGACATTTGAAAAATCCTACTACCATCATAATAAGCGTAAGATGTTTCTTGTGTAATGGGTGGGATTCAGACACATTTGTCAACTCAGCTACTAACCAGCTGAATTATAAACTGTGTAATTCTATAAGTTTCCAGTTTGTTTGTAGTTTTTTTCGTATCCAGTACGAATTCGATGCTATTTGTTCAATTATTTCAATTTTTAAAAAATCTGCTGCAAGGTATTTTGAATAATATAAGCATTGTTGGAAAAACCTGTTTTAATATTCTTTTTAATAAAATATTTCGGAATATTACTTTATGCCAAGGTTCAATGTAAATATATACCACTGATATTAGTTCGTATATGATGCATAAATGGGGCCTAAAGATTCCTAACTGTATGAATGTGGACATATTCTAACAACAGAACACATCGTAGAAGAATGTCTCTTTCATCAGTTTCCCTATGGTACATTTTCTGTGTTGAATCAAGTGACTCCTGATGCTGTCGACTGGCTGAATACACTCAGCATCCCACTATGACCTCCGCCTACTCTCCTTCACCACACAAAGAAGAAGAAGACTGATACTGTATAAATGATATTTTATAATGAGTCTATTCCACCTCAGCACAGGACCCCCTAGTAAGGAGGCCTAAGAAAAAACACTGAAAGATCAAATACAGGGTGCGGCAGCATAACTTCCCTTTTTCAAAACTTAATAAAACCCATTGTATGAAACAGAATTTGTTTTTTTTTTATAATATAGGAACATACCTAAACTTCCGTTTTACTTAGTCTTAGATGTCCCCCATTCTCCATACACCGAGTAAACTGATTACTGGCGTCTGTCATGACTCTTGCCAGCATATCAGGCGTTATCCTGGCAATTTCTTCCTGGATGTTGGTTTTCAAATCTTCTTCAAAAAAATCATAAGGGGGCAACTGGGAGAGCGGGCCGCCCACTCCAAATTGCCCCTAATTGAGATGAAGCGCTCTAGGAAGTGTTCCCTCAAAACAGCCATCGAAGCTCTTGCAGTGTGTGCCGTTGCACCGTCTTCTTGGAACCAAGTGTCCCCTAAGTCGAACTCATCTATCCGTGGGAAAAAATTATATAAAATGTTTACATACCGGTCTGAATTCACTGTACTTAACCGCATTTTGCGCGCAGAACGCCGTGGTGATCGCAACATTGCAGCTCTCACTATGTTCTTAGGTGATCCAATGGACGAGGGACTCCAGTTCTTCGTCTTGTCGCACTTGAAGTTTATCTCGATGGAGCGATCCACATAACAATTGATTTCCGGTCTAGGACAGAAGCCAAGGTGGCTAAATTAAATCGATTCCAAAAAGCGAGCTGGGTTGCGACCACAGAACATCCGTTCGAAAGGTAGGCCTCAACGGCAAACGCACACTCCTCAGTGTTCCAACGCATGATGGCGAGTAAACTGTGTCGGGACAAAACTTTACAGTTCCAACTCTCGAACAAGACCACTAGCGCTCCTAGATGTTGTGTAGCCTGCCTTGCTCGGGATTTTTCACT